>JAHPZR010018658.1:0-30445 GCA_019787425.1 Platygyra sinensis | reverse complement strand
GCTAATGTGGAAAGGCAAAGAAAGGCGGCCGTTACATTGCAAAGGTACGTTATGCGCATGTCACGTGCTCTCTAGTCTTAAAAGCGACCGCAAGCGACCGTGATTTTTCAGTGGCTGATCTGGGGGAGGGGTCCGGGAGGTCTCCCCGCTTATTTTGGTTAAAAAAACAATTGCAGAAGGAAGAAAAGCGGACAAGCAAGCAAAAACAACCTTCCCCCATCCCCCTTAGCTCACGGTTTGGATCCGCTACTGTTTTTATCATCACGCAATGCAACCTGTTTCGCGGTGAATTTACTTAATCTTAAATAACTACTTTCGGAAAATTGTAGCTACAACTTTTCTTCCAACGAACGTTTATTGAAAAAAGTGATTGACCAAATATCGCATGTTAACTATTACAACAACTAAGTAAAGCTATTCTAGAAATTCCTTGGCTCACATTTCAAATGTCGTCCCTAAAATCCTTAGTAAGGAAAAAAACTTCAAACTTTGTAACTATTTTGTCCGTGTTTTTGCATGCTCGTGAGTATGATTTTATTGGATAAACGAAACCCTCGACAAACAGATGTGCGTCTCCATTCAAGATATTTTAAACTTGAACATTTTTTCCATTTTGCAGCACTTTTCGTGGGTTTCTCGCTCGTAAGAGAGTAATGGAACAGAAGATTCAAGAGTATACTCCCAGTTCACGTGACCTGGAATGGGCCCGGAAGTACAAACAGGATCTAAAGAAACGTGATGATGCTAGAAAACACAAGCATCAATACGCTCTGTATATGTGAGTCACGCTCTCTTCACTGTGTCACGCCCTCTTTTCTCCCAATTTTCTATCGCATTTGACCTGTAACGTTTGTTTAATATTTTCGTAATGTTCTTGCAGGCAAAACAGAGAAGCTGAAAAACAAGAGCAACAAATAAAACAAGTGCAGGCTCACCAACATATTTTTGAGTAAGTGTAGCAAGATAATTGAATCTGTTTTCTTCCCTTCTTGTTTGCTGGGATGACTTGAACAGTTGTACTAATAGTGTTGCAGTGCACTAGGTGATCTACTCCAGTCAGTTACCATGCCTTACCTTCTTTGTTTTTTTTTTCTTTAGTGTGTTTCATCCTGTACCAGAAGGTCCGACCAAAGCTCAAAAGAAAGCTGCTGCCATTACCATTCAGAGGTCATCTGATATCACTGTCTTCTTCTTTCACTACAGTAGTTCACAAAGTTTAAAGGTCTAGGTCACACTTAACAGAGCACTTATGGTCTAGTAAAAGTCTAAGCTACATGAATAGCAACAGTGCCTTTATCTTGAATTCTGATTAGATCGCTATTGATCCAACGTATACCAGCAGGATTATCGTCCACGGTTGCTTGCTTTCGAGGCACCGTCCGCATTTCGCTGTAGAAAATTGAAAACGTAGCTTTATTTCTTCGGTTAGGCCTACCGTCCACACTAATCCGTCACGAAAACCAAGCTTTATTTCTACGGTTAGGCCTACCGTCCACACTAATCCGTCACGAAAACGCAGCTTTATTTCTACGGTTAGACCTACCGTCCACGCTAATCCGTCACGAAAACGGAGCTTTATTTCTACGGTTAGACCTACCGTCCACACTAATCCGTCACGAAAACGCAGCTTTATTTCTACGGTTAGACCTACCGTCCACGCTAGTCCGTCACGAAAACGCAGCTTTATTTCTACGGTTAGACCTACCGTCCACGCTAATCCGTCACGAAAACGGAGCTTTCCGAAAACGCTCTTCAGTTGTGGACGGAAAACACTTGATGCGTTTTCAGAGTGAACGTCAACGTCAACTGGTTTGATGAGCAGAACAATAGCTGTGCACGTGCGTTATAAATCTTTGTACATTTCGTTGCCGATCTCTGCCAAACCACAACGTGAAATGACCAAGTTTTGTGTATTTAGGAGAACCTAGACCTCGACGGCAAATATTTTGGATTTCATTATGGAATTGATCGCTGGCATGACCAATTAAGTTTGAGCAGGTTTTTACACAGATTTGCGCTCTGAACGGGTTTAGCTACTTACGAAATTCGAGAGTAAAATTTAAATCCATGTTTTCTAGGCGTTGTTCCTGACGTCGCCGTCGTCAGTGCTTAAGTTCCCCTATTGGCGATTGCAATCCGTTTGAATCTTGTACAGCTTTGATCATAAGTATTATTGTCTTCATAGTATTTCATTTTATCCAATTTTAAGACACTCTGCTGTTGGTTTGTCTGTTGTTTGTTGTTTGTTTACATTAGTCCTCAAATGCCCCAATGGGCCCGGAGTGGCCAATTAAGTATGTATACATGTTGTTTGTCCTTCGTATTCGAAGATGACCATGACATCTAATAGGCTAGTTTCGAATTGTGCAGCAACAAAAGAACAGAGTCGAGGTTCAGGGAGTAATTTGCATTTTCCTTTGTTTTGAACAATACAAAATGCTAATTATTCCCCTGAACCTCGACTCTGCTCTTTTGTTGCTGCACAATTCGAAACTAGCCTATTAGCAGACGAGCTGCTACGGCGTGTCCAGAGGTGGCTGATGAGGCCAATCCGGGCAATTATAATACAGTTTGACCTGTAGTTCTATGCAACGGTGGCGTCGTTCAATGTTAGTTTTGTGATATTTTTCATTGTTTAGCCCTGAGCGAAAGTTATTTTATCCTGTTTAGGTATTTCAGAGGCTGGTTTGTTCGCCGAATGTTGGAAAAATCAAAAGCCAAGGTAACGACAAGCCTGAAAAAGAGCGATTTTTGGTATCATGTTTTATGAGGGTTTTTTTCGGACTACTAAGGAGTTCCTTCTTGCTCGACTGTCGTTCCTGGACGAATATGAACCTTTATAAAATAAGAATCTGTTTTACAGCTTGTGGTCTTTCTCGTGTAGATATTATATTTGCTCTTTTAGTTCTGGTTACTGGTTTAAAATTATTTCTGATTACAGGCTCTGAAGCGAACGCTGTCATTCAGTAAGTTTATCAAGGGTTACCAGGCCCTTCTTTACAGAGTACAGAAACGATATGGCATCAAAGAACCAACCACTGCGCTGGAGTTTAACGAGTTGATGGAGTATGTGGAGAGGCTTAATAGTGAGTATTTCTTACTTTAATTCTCTTGTTAGAAAACGACCAGCACGACCAGCAGGTAGTTAAGGACTGTGCGACTTATTTCATTATGAGCCAGAATTCCATGCCTTTTTGGCGAGTATTTTCTAAAAGCAGTCGAAGAGTGGTGGTTATTTATATTTTCCCGCGCTTTTTCGCGCTCTTGCGTCAGCGTATATGTTGCTTAGCAACATCGACTTGTTGCTTGGCAACATCGTTTTGAAAGTCACGTGCTCAGTGAGTTTCTACTAGGAACTGAATTCCCTGATTCATTGTAGATTCCGACAGTCTCTATGCAAGTATTGTTTTAAAAGACTTTCTAGATTTGCACGATGCAAAGCTTTTTTCCTAAGAGATTCTTTTTGTTTAAACACGTTTTTATTTTTTGTTTTTGTTTATTTTTTTGCAGAATACGAAGTAGCGTTTGACAAATTTGCCACCGACGGTGTCCTGCAGTATAACGACATCAAGAAGTTTTTCGAGTCAGTCGGTCACGTGCCTTCACAGAAGGAAATCGACGAAGCTATCGAGATTGTCACGAAAAGTAAGAGACGTGCTGTAAAATTCCAATTTGTTGTGTGTTTTGGGGACCAGGGATGGCGCAGTGGTGAGAACGCTCGCCTCTCACCAATGTGGCCTGGGTTCGATTCCGGCCCGGTGTCACATGTGGGTTGAGTTTGTTGTTTGTACTCGGCTTGTTCCGAGGGTTTTTTTCCCAGGTTCTCTGGTTTTCCTCCCTCCACAAAAACCAACATCTCCAGTTTCCAATTCGACCAAGAGAACTCACATGAAAACCAGCTAATGCGGCATCTCTCTGAGCACCTTTTTCAACGCAAAGTCCTTTTGGAATAATGGTGGAATTAGTTTTAACACAAAACATTCCTCCAAGAGGTTCCTTGAATAATAAGCACCTTATTCAACCTATCTACCCTCACACTGTCGAGACAGAAATACCAACAACCCTGGTGAAAACATTATGGGACAGTTATGAAACTTAAGAGAGAAAATGCACTTTGTTAAAGAAACTCTGAATCCACCTCTTAAAAAAAGGTTGGCAATGTTGTTAGTAAACTATTTCTTTTGTCCCCCCCCCCCCCCCCTTCTCCCAAGCAATGTTGAGTCTACCGAAAATGACTTGAACGCCTGACATCAACATTGCATCGGGGGAAGGGGGGAGGGGGAAAATACGTCATTTTTACGGGTTTATTGCCTCTTTGTCCCAAGAGTTCTGGCCAGGGTTGTCTGAAAGCCGGGCTTTCAAACAAAAGTGAACCCAGAACTCATTTTAGGAAGTAACGATAGTTTTGTGCACCTAGTAATTATCAAATCGTTGGCCAGAACAATTTGTCCTCTGACCGCCAGCCCAGCTTACAAATCAACTATTGCGTGGAACAATTCTGTAGCTTACTAACACCAAGCTGGATTGTTACCCTCAGTGTCTGCTAAAGGCCGTGCCCTGACTAAAGCTGAAGCAGTCGAAGTGTTATTCCATATTTACGTTCCAAAAGGCACAAAGATGAAGCTGGCCGACGTTCGTAAATCCACTTGGTTAAATCCCTTGGACGATGGGCGTGATATTATGCAACTGTTGTCCAAAAAAGACTTGGAACAAACCAATTTGTTGAGGTGTTTGGAAGTGGTGGCAGGAGCTGGAAAGGAGAGTGATGATATTCAAGACTTGCTTCGTCCAGAGTCCGCAGCGGCCAAACAAACTGACAAGAAACAGCAAGGAAAGAAAAAGTCGACCTCAAAACCCCCGCGCAAAACCATCCTCGCCCAGTACCCCATGAGACCATCAACCCCGACCTCTAGATCACCGAGGCCTCCGTCAGGCAAAAGCCGAGCAAAGAGATGATGCTGAAGGAAACCCAGGGGTAGTTACTGGGGGAAATGAAAGACGAATCGGCAGGGGAAATTAGCAAAGCGGGTAAATGTGTAACTTAGGTAGTCTTAGAGTATACAGGAAATTTGCAAGATTTCTTGGTCGCCTTTGAGTGACTTTCTCAAAACTTTATTTAAAAATGTATTTAACATGTACTGGTACGCATCGTTTTATAAAATACCCAGGATATTACGTGCGCTGTGATTGGTCAATCAAGACCATTAAACTTTGGCTTGTTTGTTAGTCCATAATTTTTACATTTCGTTCATTTCAAAAATAATCTATGATATTGCCCTTTAGTAGCAGTTTCAAATAGTTTGAAATATCTTTCAATTATAAACACCGCTTATTGCGGGACAAATTAACTAACCGCAGGACATTGTCTTGATGTGATACCAAATTCTCTGAAGTAGAATTAAAACAATTGTGTATCATTTTGTAAATAAAAATTGATATGTTAATTATGGGATCGAAAGGGTAGACTCTAATGTGGATACTGGCAAGGCTTGACTTTGACAGAATGTACGGTTCCTACATTTTTCATAGATTATCCCAAAGTTTGAATCTAAGTAATCTAGCTTTAGGCAGAGTCCACACAAAGCTAGAAAAATTTGAAAACGTAGCTTTATTTCTACGTTAGGCCTACCGTTCACAATCATACTAATCCGAAAACTGAGCTTTTCGAAAACCCTCTTCAAACCGGAGTTATTTGAAAACGCCGGCTTTTCGTTTTCGTGCGGACGAAACATTTTGAAAACAGAGCTTTCTGGAAGCGATGGCGTCGCGATAATCGTTTAATTTCCCCCACGGAATTTTCCTCAAACACCGATGCAAAATGAACTGTGATAGTTGCGTTTTTAAATCTCTCCGGCGTAGTGTGGACTAGACGAGCAAATAATGCAGTGAGCTTGTCAGAAACGGAAACGACAACTTGCCATAAGGGGGAAGCGCGGGAAAAAATGTAGCGGTGGCAATCGCGGGAAAATTCCGACTGGTTTTTGCGTTGCTCTTGATTGGTTGAAAAGAAAGCTGGTTTGAAAAAAGTCTGATTGGTTAGAGCACAGGGGGCCCACATTATCTGTCTGGGTAGCCGATTGTTATTTTATATTATTATACATCAGAGTCACTATGAAAAATCTGATTGGTCGAGAGCATTCAATCAATTCACAATAGCTTGTGAACTTGACATGATAAATGCAATATCTGCTGCAGATATTGCATTTATCATGTCAAGTTCAAAGTCTGCCTGGTTACTAAGCCCCTTGGAGTGTTCTCCTCAGAAACAAAATGGGTGAACGCTTCGCTTCTGTTTCTGAGGATGAATTATGGGCTCTTACTTCGTGTAGAAGACACAGCTGACGTACAACAATAGAAGACAAAAGGACAAAAGAACGAGGAAAACAATGGAGACAATAGGTTTGTTTAGCGGCGTTCTTTTGTTTAGTGTACTGTGTCTTCTACCCGAAGTAAAAGCCGAATTATGAGAAAAATGTATAATAAAACAATTATTGAATTCGGTTTTCGCATGACATCATGAATATGAAGCATGAAACCTCGTGTCTGTGTTATCTGCCTCAGCCTTCGGCTTCGGCAGATAACACAGACCTCGGTTTTGATATAATTCATGATATCATGCTCAACCTCATCCAATAATTGTTTAGTAAATGTACTAGATTTACCGTTTGCCTCACCTATAGCCATATATCGCTAACTGTGTATGTAAATCAGTGATAAATAAACGTTGAATTACCTCACCTGTGGTGTATAGTCGTCCTTTTGCCTCAAAAGCGGTTTTTTGAGCGAGTGAATGAATTTGAGTTCGCCGTTGACTGTTCTGTATAATAGAAGGACAACTTGTCCAGTTAGCGATATATGGCTATAGGTGAGGCAAACGGTAAATCTAGTACATTTACTATAAAATAACAATCGGCTACCCAGACAGATTCTGTGGGGCCCCTGTGGTTAGAGCAACATGTTCGACCTTTCTACAAGTTGTTAAGGTCTGTTAAGCTTGACTGGTGAAATCAGAATTAATGTACGTTCTATATTTTTGATATTACGTTGAATATAAAACGAAGTAACTGAAATATAAAGGGTTTTCTCCATTTTGTACTCGCTGTTAAACAGCAAATTCAATTCAGAACTTTTAAAAGTAACTTTATATTTGAATAAAAACTAAATTGACTTAATTTGCGTGATGTGCAAAGAAGAGAGTGCGAGTTAACAATTTGTCATAGAATTATTTCCACATCTTTTCATAACAGTGCACGTGCCAAAGAAGAGGGGGGAGGAACAGAATAGGGAGGAGGGAGAAATGGCCCAAAAAAAGTTGGGGAGGAGGGAGAAATTGGCTCAAAAAGTAGGGAGGAGGGAGAAATTGGCTCAGAAAGTAGGGAGATTTACCCCCCGCCCCCCCCCCCCCCCGCCCCCAAAGGACGTCCAGATAATAATAGCCCTCTATTGCAGCTGCTTGCATCCGAAGCGCCGTGCTACGCATAAATATCCCATGCACCCCTGAAACTGCCTCGAGCAACATGCAGTGCATTTGAAGGATCAGGCCGAGGTGCGATTCCCGTGCGCGCGCATGCACAATAAACTGAACAATTTAGGTAGCACTGTGCGAACAGGTTATTTACGTGTCACCTTGTGCCACTCAGTCTGGTTGAAAAAGAGCCCTTGTGCAAAAGCTATCATTTAAGGATTTTCATACTTTCCACGAGTCTTCAGCAAGAGCTGCTGAGATTTTCGGTCACTTACACACCGCTGTTTGGCATGCATAAACTTAAGACACTTGATAATGTCTTCACACTATCACGTCTTTTGAGAGGTGAGTTTGAGAATTTATTTTATTTCAAATTCACTAATTTTCCATTCATTCTTCGCAACCAAAAAAAATGCCCTTTATTGATTTCGTATGTTTTTTTAAAAATGTTGTTCATTCCAAAACTTACAAGTGCTAGATTTCTTTGCGCGTGCAGTCGAAGAAGTATGACCCAGTCAGGCTGTTTATGACGAAACGATCGAAGACGGTTTCCATGGATTTGGTGACAAAACTCAAAACATTCGCTTCAGCTATCAGTGCGATCAGCATTGAGATTAGTTGCAAAAGAGTTGTGACATTTTGCACAGTTAAAACGAAGAGAAAAATTCCAAAACAGAGCAAAAACTAAACAACAAAGCACAGGAAAAGTTTTAGAGAAAGTTGTCGTTTAAGTGCGGCGTCAAAAAAATGGCCTCTTGCCGTCTTAGTAGCGAGGTTGAGGGAGTGAAGAATCGCTTTTCTCCAGTTCAGCAAAAATCCAAAATACCAGTCCGCAGAGGACCTCGTTTGGAAAATAACAGCGGAAAAGGGTCCTCGTCTGAAGACGAAGTTAATATGAAGCAGCGCATTCTGAGGAATCGCGTGGAAAAAAGTCAAAACAAACCGCCATCCCGGATTCCGATTGCGATCGGTCGAGCGAGCAGCAAGGATGTTGGCAGGGATAAATTCTCTAACAATGTAATAGCTGCGACCGGAAAAAAGCCATTGGGAAGAGACTCAGGTATTGTTAACATTTATAATAATTTTACTCAAAGCTTTTGGTTTAATTTTTTAAAGCGACAAAAAGTTCCAGCCGAATTGGACTGCTGTATTTATAAACTACAGAGGGACGTTTAATATGTCTTAATATTTTAATTCAGTCGCTGAAAATATGTCTCGTTGTTCTTTTAATTATGAATGAGACAGATTTTTACCGAAGCCCCCCATAAAATATGGAATTAACTTCAGCTGAAACTGGAAAACTGCGAGCAGGAAGAGCGAAAAAGGACACAAAAAGCGAGATGAAATGGAAGGAGAAAAGCACCTCCTTCCTATTCCTCTCGCATAATTCAGTGAACTACGAAGAGTCCACTCTTGCCCAAGAACAAAAGTATTCATGATCCGAGAAATCTTGGATTGATCTGTTAACCCGGGGGGGGGGGGGGGGGGTACTTGACCCATGTTTGGGTATAGGGGTGCCGCCGAGGGTTTGAAATCCTGACCCTGTTTAGGACAAAAATACGCTAAAAACCCTACCCTGTGTAGGACAGGAACCTCCACTTTAAGACCCTGTTTAGGACAAGCGACAAAATGTACACTCGCTGGTTTTACAGGAATTTACACTGTTTAATTAATAAGTCATTCAAATCGGAGAAATCATGCTCGATGCGTCTAAAACCAAGTTGCTGCGTCTCTACACTTGAACTAAACAAAAAGCCGTCAAGCATTAAGCTCTAACTTAGCGTAAAAAATGGTGATTTTTCTAATAGCAAATCAAAGAGGAATGATTTCTTCAATGTATAATGAATAAGTGGAACTTATTTTTAAGGGTAAATTCATTTTGATTAAAGCACTAATAGAACTTTTACAGAGAAAAATATCCCTAAACAATATATATACCAGCGGGATCCCTCATGTCTGCGCGACACAGAGACATCTTTCATTGCGTTATCCAAGACAAAGAAAACTGGACCTACCATATGTCGGTTTACTCAGTTGATATTGGGCAAATCAGGGAAAAAAAAGCGTCGTTTTTCAGCCGCTCGATCGCATGCTCTTTCAACTCTCGCAGGCTCCGGGTCGCTGGCTAAGAAAAGAAAGAGACTGCTCGCAGTCTGGGTTAAAGTCTCTCGGCTCGTAATACCATACCCTGTTTAGGACAGGTTCTAACCTGTTTAGGACAGAGGCAAGTCGAATTGTATACCCTGTTTAGGACAGCGAGGCCAAAAAACCATACCCTATCCAGCGGCACGTCCCCGTATAGCCCAAATAAGGGAGTACCCCCCCCCCCCCCCCCCCCCACCCCCCCTGGGTCTGTTAAGTAAAGAAGTTCAAAATCCGTTTTCGGATTCTTTCGGATTTAAAAATCCAATCTTAAAGAAACGCACCCTTAGTTAAGGTTAGCTTAAAATGATGTTTCTCCTTTTAGTACTTGTTTTTTTGGTGGTTACTGTAAACTGATCTTTAATTTCAACAGGTATAAATCTACGCGAATCTCGCGGAAAACAGCGGCAAGTATTAATAACGCTACTGACAACGAGCAACCACAACTGAACATAGCAGTTCTGAGGATGCCACCGAACCAACATTGTCAGTGACACAAAGAATACCAATGAAAAAGACTTGAAATTAGAGTATAAAGATTAAACTGCAAGGCTGATACTACGTGAAAAACGTTTCGAGACACCAACATGACCAGAACCGATAAAGCAGGATCGCAACTGTGGACAGCTGTTTCGCTCTTGTTGGAGCTCGTCAGCACAGTGTAGCGAAGATATGTAACGCCAGCCATGAGCCAACGCACAGTGACACTTTGGTCTTCTTGCGCTCCGGGGCACGTGATGTGGCAAACGGCGTGTCTCGGAGCGCAAGTGAGTTCAAAGTACGGAACTTGATATAGTGAACTTGAAATTAGAGACCGAACAGGTAAATACCACAGTTGTTGTCATATAAAACTTACAATCTTTTCAAAGAAGTTCTTCATAAGTTATAATAGGGACTTTAAGATATGGTACGGCGAGGCTGTAGTACGCCGCGGCAAATAGTGAAGATCACTTCCGGTGACGTCATGTCACGTGTTCCACTACGGCTTTCCCGCCGGGAAAGTGCCTAGTTTCACGAAGTTTCACGTACTGTTACTGTACGTTACTATACGTTAAAAGAAGGAGACAAGTTGTCTCCTTCTTTTAACGTATAGTAACAGTAACGCAAAAACCCACCAAATCGCTCAAATTCGCCATTCAGAGCTACAGAAACGATAATACACAGCAACTGAGGTGCGTTTACATATATTTTGAGCTTTAACTTAGACATTCCTCGATATAAGTTTACGATATTAAGACTCTCCCATACACTTCTTTATATTTCGAACATAAACAGACACACTGCTTGTATGGGCCCCTGTGTTTGGAAATAAACAGAACCGCTTGCCTTTGGAAACACTACAAGTTCTCCAAAATTTTCAGCCACTTCGAATTTCTTGTTCAGCTTGTCTTCGCGCCACGCTTAAAACAAAGACATATACCATGATATAACTATATAAAACGACAACAACAGAAAAACCCACGTGGAATCGACAAGAGCAATGACCCGTGAACATGCTGAAGCAAAGAATTGCGAAATCCGTTTGTTCCGACCGCTGGCAGACGTTTTGACAGGAAAGATCAAATTCCCCACCGGGCGGGCCTCATTTTGGGTCAAATTCCCTAGTCAAATGCCCGGGGATTGCCTGGCGGGGATGGGCGGTTTTGGAAGTAACACCTATCGTAAAGCGACAGTCATATTTTATTGACCAGTCCGAACAGGCCGCAGACAAGAAAGCTTTGTATCTACTAAGCTGAGCTGTGCAAAATGTATTTTATTAGAATTGAAAGCTGTTTATTTTCGGACTTATCATATTGTGCGAACAACCTATCCGTGCTGAAATCGAGCATTTTATCAATTTTGTTTTGTGGTTTGAATTACAGCGGTTCTAAAAGCAGCTGAGAGGCAAATCTTAGTTTTTGAGATGTAGATCGACACAAGAGAAGGAAATCATTGTCATTGATCAAACCTTTGTCATATGAAAGTAGAATAAAGTGGAACGTATCCATTTTTGTAAAGACACGTAAATGCTGAACACCCCGTTGCCGAACAGCGAAAATCTTAATCTGTTTGAGGTTTGTGGAGGGAACGGAGTTGTCGACCAGCCTAGTCCCTCACGGCCGAAGAAGCCGTAGTAGCAGCCCACCGTAGTGTATCTTAAAGTTCCTATTATGAGATTATGAACATTTTTGTTTATTTTGCTGAAATGGAAGCAGGGTAGGCGCTAGCCTGCGTAGCAAGCGTTTCCGTGGAGCAAAGAGCGAAGGAAACGGGGTTTTCGGCGTCTTGCCCGCGCGAAAAATGGGGCGAGAGCAAAAACAAGAAGGAGGGGGTGGGGGAGGGGAAGGAAGGAAACGCTTGCCGCCAAGCATTGTGATTTTCAAAACCGCCCACTTGGCCTTTCATGCCTGACTGATTTCACGCTGTCATCACAAGCATTCAAGTTGCGTTTGTAATCCTTGTGCTCGCAAGATTCGAAATCTTGGATCACCTTATTTTCCGTCTAATAAGAATCATACAAAGTTACCTTAGGTGTCATAGATTCTTTTTTCGTATTTTAGTGACGAACCTGCGATCGTGAGCGGCAAAGCCACTCATCAAATTAAATCTTTGCCCTTTCTGGCATATTGTAAAACATGGAGTGGAGTGGAGTGGAGTGGACTGGAGTGGATTTGTAAAACATGGAGTGGATTTGTAAAAGGTGGATTTGTAAAAGGTGGATTTGTAAAAGGTGGATTTGTAAAAGGTGGATTTGTAAAACATGGATTTGTAAAACATGGATTTGTAAAAGGTGGATTTGTAAAAGGTGGATTTGTAAAAGGTGGATTTGTAAAACATGGATTTGTAAAACATGGATTTGTAAAAGGTGGATTTGTAAAAGGTGGATTTGTAAAAGGTGGATTTGTAAAACATGGATTTGTAAAACATGGATTTGTAAAAGGTGGATTTGTAAAACATGGATTTGTAAAAGGTGGATTTGTAAAACATGGATTTGTAAAACAATTTGAAATTAAAGCGCGCGACGAGAAAGTACGGATTTTTTTTTTCGCGCAGATCAAATCGAAAACCGTGCGGGGGACAACAAGCGGCAAGCACGTAACACTTTTGAAAGAAAACCGGATGTTATATAATAACCAGAAGATGTGCAAGCGGCTAACAAGTTTTGATTTCTTTTTTGATTTATTTTGAATGGCGTGACAATGAAAACCAGCGAAATCAGGACGCACAATAACAGAAGAAACAATAACGTCAAGGTCTTCCAAAGATTAAGGTTGAAACTAATTAACTGTTTGCTTGAGATTCGCTTATAAACTAAACCCAGTTATTTTTAGCTTGGATCGAAATTGACCAATTACGAAACTTCGTGTCTTCCTTGGAGGTCCGCATGAAAAAGAACCCATTTCTGCGCTGGAGTGAATGTTTGACCTTTGACCTATAAAATCTTGCATAATTTTAATTCTAGCGCGAAAGTTTACACGGCGCGCTTGAGATCGAGATGGCGGCTTTCAAGCTTCCATCTCTTTCTCTTAAAAAGCGAAGACGGCAGTTATCTTTACCAGAGTTTAGGTGGAATTCTATAAGCCTAAAGGAAGAACTAGGAAGAGGAACTTTTGGAACAGTTTATTTAGCTAAATGCACCGGCGAGGAGCAATGTGTTGTTATTAAGAAACTTAAATGATCTCAATGCTTCAAGTGAAAATCTTGTTCTCGTGAACAGCTTGATGATAAAATCAAAACATCTGATGCGCTCATATGGAAAGCTCGCGTGGAAAACAAGCGATGTTTGAAAGTTTTGAACCTGACAAAGAATATGCATGCATGTGCTCAACTAAACTTTACGCAACAGTTTATCATCCCTTATCTAACCCTTTGCCACTCTCGATTATCATTCTGTGTCGTGTTTCACCCTAAAAAACCACTGACTCGTTGAAGACTTGGAATTGGCAGTTGTTAATGTTTTTTCCGGCGAAAATCTGTTCAGCTCTTTCACAGGTAACGCGTTCACTTCTTGTTTGGCCGGGCCTTTATAAAATAAATAAAGAACTTGTTCTCGTGCATTGTTGAGTTATATAAGCACTTGAGAATTAAGCGCCTCGTGCTTCTCTATGCACGTTTGTCAAAAGCGTTTGTTGCGCCCTGCTTGGTGCTTGAACTTAAAAAAATGATGTTTCTATGAAAATCGCGCAAATTTTGCATTTTCCGTCTTTGTTTGTCCATAGCTGAAGAGTATAGCGGGAATCTTTTTTTCGATCACCTGTCGAGTCAGGGGAGCATCACAAACAGCAGTGTTAAAGCGTGTAGCACCCATGTTTCTTTGTCGTTGTTGTTGTTGTTGTGTTGTTGAACTGATGTTTGAGAAATTTACAATATTTCGTTCAACAAAAAAAATGTGGAACAAACGTGTAGCACCGGCTCAAGCAGTTCAGTTTATTGATTCGAATTCATCCGTTTCTGACCAAGAAGTGTTACAATACGTTGTGATAAAATATGGAGGAATTATTTCTTTGTATGCTTTCCTTACAGTTAATGTTAAGTGAATTAATAGTAAAAATAAAGAATGAATTATTTGGAATGTATGTAAAAGTAAATGCATGTAATTATTTGAAATGTATACCATTGATATTGTTTGCCAGAAGGATCTGCAAATAAAATAAAGTTTATTGTTTTACCTTTGTTTAATATTTTTTTTACAAATCCACCTTTTGCACAAACTAGAAAAACAAAGATTTATGGAATTAAATAACAGTTGATTTTGTTAGCCGCTTGCACAAACGTCTGATTAATTATACTGTGGGATAACATCCGGTTTTCTTTCAAAAGTGTTACGTGCTTGCCGCTTATTGTCCCCCGCACGGTTTTCGATTTGATCTGCGCGAAAAAAAAATCCGTACTTTTCTCGGACGTTTGTGCAAGCGGCTAACAAAATCAACTGTTATTTAATTCCATAAATCTTTGTTTTTTCTAGTTTGTGCAAAAGATGGATTTGTAAAAAAAATTATTAAACAAAGGTAAAACAATAAACTTTATTTTATTTGCAGATCCTTCTGGCAAACAATATCAATGGTATACATTTCAAATAATTACATGCATTTACTTTTACATACATTCCAAAAAATTCATTCTTTATTTTTACTATTAATTCACTTAACATTAACTGTAAGGAAAGCATACAAAGAAATAATTCCTCCATATTTTATCACAACGTATTGTAACACTTCTTGGTCAGAAACGGATGAATTCGAATCAATAAACTGAACTGCTTGAGCCGGTGCTACACGTTTGTTCCACATTTTTTTTGTTGAACGAAATATTGTAAATTTCTCAAACATCAGTTCAACAACAGCAACAACAACAACAACAACGACAAAGAAACATGGGTACTACACGCTTTAACACTGCTGTTTGTGATGCTCCCCTGACTCGACAGGTGATCGAAAAAAAGATTCCCGCTATACTCTTCAGCTATGGACAAACAAAGACGGAAAATGCAAAATTTGCCCGATTTTCATAGAAACATCATTTTTTTAAGTTCAAGCACCAAGCAGGGCGCAACAAACGCTTTTGACAAACGTGCATAGAGAAGCACGAGGCGCTTAATTCTCAAGTGCTTATATAACTCAACAATGCACGAGAACAAGGTCTTTATTTATTTTATAAAGGCCCGGCCAAACAAGAAGTGAACGCGTTACCTGTGAAAGAGCTGAACAGATTTTCGCCGGAAAAAAACATTAACAACTGCCAATTCCAAGTCTTCAACGAGTCAGTGATTTTTTAGGGTGAAACACGACACAATGATAATCGAGAGTGGCAAAGGGTTAGATAAGGGATGATAAACTGTTGTGTAAAGTTTAGTTGAGCACATGCATGCATATTCTTTGTCAGGTTCAAAACTTTCAAACATCGCTTGTTTTCCACGCAGCTTTCCATATGAGCGCGTCAGATGTTTTGATTTTATCATCAAGCTGTTCACGAGAACAAGATTTTCACTTAATAACAACACATTGCTCCTCGCCGGTGCATTTAGCTAAATAAACTGTTCCAAAAGTTCCTCTTCCTAGTTCTTCCTTTAGGCTTATAGAATTCCACCTAAACTCTGGTAAAGATAACTGCCGTCTTCGCTTTTTAAGAGAAAGAGATGGAAGCTTGAAAGCCGCCATCTCGATCTCAAGCGCGCCGTGTAAACTTTCGCGCTAGAATTAAAATTATGCAAGATTTTATAGGTCAAAGGTCAAACATTCACTCCAGCGAAGAAATGGGTTCTTTTTCATGCGGACCTCCAAGGAAGACACGAAGTTTCGTAATTGGTCAATTTCGATCCAAGCTAAAAATAACTGGGTTTAGTTTATAAGCGAATCTCAAGCAAACAGTTAATTAGTTTCAACCTTAATCTCTGGAAGACCTTGACGTTATTGTTTCTTCTGTTATTGTGCGTCCTGATTTTGCTGGTTTTCATTGTCACGCCATTCAAAATAAATCAAAAAAGAAATCAAAACTTGTTAGCCGCTTGCACATCTTCTGGTTATTATATAACATCCGGTTTTCTTTCAAAAGTGTTACGTGCTTGCCGCTTATTGTCCCCCGCACGGTTTTCGATTTGATCTGCGTGAAAAAAAAAAATCCGTACTTTTCTCGTCGCGCGCTTTAATTTCAAATTGTTTTACAAATCCACCTTTTACAAATCGACCTTTTACAAATCCATGTTTTACAAATCCACCTTTTACAAATCCATGCTTTACAAATCCACCTTTTACAAATCCACCTTTTACAAATCCACCTTTTACAAATCCACCTTTTACAAATCCACCTTTTACAAATCCACCTTTTACAAATCCACCTTTTACAAATCCACCTTTTACAAATCCACCTTTTACAAATCCACCTTTTACAAATCCACCTTTTACAAATCCACCTTTTACAAATCCACCTTTTACAAATCCACTCCATGTTTTACAAATCCACTCCAGTCCACTCCACTCCACTCCACTCCATGTTTTACAATATGCCGTTCAATGGAAACAGTGCCAATATAACTAGAATCCCGCAGAAAGTAAAAAAACAAACAAACAAGTAACCAAGTGCAGGCATCTGTATCGTGGAATCCCAAAGTTTGATTAATACTCACATTCACTCTGATTTGTTTTTTGGTTACTCATTCGGATAGAACAGCACTGGTACTATAGCCTTTACTGCTTGTGACAGAAACGTGACTGCTCAAACCGGACTCCAGTTCACCTTTAGTATGGCTCCATGTTTATTGTCTTGGGTTTACTCCTTTTAGCAACTCTCTCTGTTATCAATTTGTCATCGCGGTCTGTCTTGGTATGTTAATTTAGCTTTCCGCGAAAGCAGTGATATTACTGATTTAAACTTTTCTTCTTGGTCTCTTTTAGTTTTATTTATTCCCCGGATTATCTCACTTGTTGTTTCCTAATTTGCACTTATGGCAGGATTGAAGATCTAAAAAAGCTTTCAGGTCACCGCGTCGACCGTCAGGTCACCAGCACAAAGGACTTCTATTAAATGTTTATTAGCGTTTGCTGTTTTGACTGTCATATCATCTAATATCGTCGGATCGTCGAATATCGAAAAACCTCACCGCCCCTCTCCCCTGCCTGCTGCATATAAGACTTCCTTTACTTTATCGCACTGGTATTTGCCAATATTCGAGGAAGTTTTACACAACGACCTCTCTGTTTCGGGTACTCGTCGTTCACACTCCTGGATGTTCAGTTCAACAGCTTAGTTCGAAACTTTTTATGCCTCTTATAGCTACCCTCACCACTCCCCACCCCATCCCGTTTACAAGGCCACGCAAAATCCCTCTATGGAAAGCTGTATAAGCCCGGGGCTTTAACTGTTCTGTTTTTGACCGGCCACACTAAGCGTTGTTCGAAGCAGTTTCCAGTTTACTTCAGAACATTGTACTTGTATCATTTCCTCAAGCACGTTTTCCAATAGTCAGGAGTTGTCACTGGTGTAAATAAATTCTTAGAGCACTGTGGATTCTCGCTGTCCGAGACAAGATCAGACGTAAGTCGCGCTCTGAAGTTCCTGGATTGTTCCTTTCTTGATTGAAACGTGATATTTACACTGGTTTGTTCGCTTCTTAAGGGCACTTCTAAGATTAGGCAAGCGCATGGATGTTCCGTTTTAGTTTTTACGCTTGATTCAGCCTGATTCCAATAAAGTTATAACTTTTGCTGTTTTTCTTTTCTATGTTACGCTCTACTGTGGTTGACCTGACGAACCTCAGAACACAACATCTGTGTCTGCCGTACTGGGAAAGCGACATTTAGACTCTTCCCAAGGACAAGGTATTACACGCGTGTCCTTCGACAGGCGATTAAATAGTGGCGGGCGATAACTGATTTATCAATGATTTTAATATACTGGAAAAGCTAAGAAATGCAACAGCTACTGACAAAGCACAGCAGGATGTCTGTACTTTCTTTTCGTAGCTTAAAGGAACACAATCACGTTTTTGCGCAGGCGCAAGATTTTGATTTTCGGACAAGCTGTGCGAATTCAAAGATTCGAGAATTAATATAGAGATTTAAAATCCGTTTGCATCGTCCTCAATCAACTTTGGCTGTGCCCTAAAACTTCTCAAAAGCAAAGAATGCACGGTTCTGGTAAAGTGCCAATTTGTGTGTAATCGCGACCTTTTGGTGTTAATTTCAATCTCGTTTGGCGGAGCTTCGAGGGGAGGGAAGCGTTATGGAAAATTGCATCTCATTATGCGAACAAATAATACATTTAGTAGCAAATATCAAGTCTTACTCCGAAGTTAAGTTAAATAGGAGTCATGTCATTATATACTTTACCCAAAGACGCACCGGTTCGGCTGCTGAGAAAAATTGTATTCTAACCCGCTTGGAAGTCGTTTTTCGGAAAGAAAGGTTTATCAAAGCGCAAAACAGCTAAAATATTTGTTTCCTGTTTGTTGGAACTTCTACTCCGAAAAGCCGGTTCAAAAGTCTTCATATTTAATCCCGAAAATACTATGCAATATTTACCAAGGTTTGTATTAGGTCCACAGCGAAAGAAGCTGCTGCTCCGGAGCTAACACTATTTGGATCAAGTGAGCGTAGGACAAGAAATATGCCTTCTGTGTGTTTAACAGTAAGTTTACTTTGAAAATAAGCAGTCTTATCATTTCTGGGCATGAGTGATTCACATGAGGAACAAATTTTGCTGCTGACAATAATTGCATTTCGGGGCTCGAAATTGAAACGAAAATTAATAGCGCTAACCGCAAAGGAAAACTTGTCGACATGCACGACTTCAATTTTAAATGCCAATTCAGTCCGGGCGATCTTTTTAAGGTGCAATGTTTAATAATAGCTCGAGAAATAGTTGGAAATCGTTATTTGAAGTAAACTTTAGTAAGAATTCTACTAAAACAATTAGATTATTCGCTCTCGATTTCTATGAGGTGATAGTTGATTCGGCCTTCGGCCTCATCAACTATCACCTCATAGAAATCGAGAGCGAATAATCTAATTGTTAATTAGTATATACTAAAACAGTGGATAGTGTTAAACGCGCGCGCTGATTGGCTCGTCAAACTCCGAATATCCTGTGCTATTTACCTCCGAGTAACTCAAGGGAAAATGGCGTCCCGGTTTGCATCTGTGACAAGTGAAGAAATAATCCAAATTAATATTTTGTGGTGTATATTATCTCACTGTTTTAGTATATAGCACTGTTTTACTATATGTGTCGGTGGCTAGCGTTGGATATTTACCTCGCCGTTTCGCGGCTCGGTAAATATCTACCGCTAGCCACCTCCACTTTGGTGAATCGTTGTTAAATAGTAGAATTCTACTAGTATACTAATGCAAATGTTGCAATCTGATTGGCTGAGCTACTCGTATACTATCAGCCATTACCACCGTTTTCGTATACGCGACTTTGGAAAACAAAACACCCGCGGAAACGTTTCCAATTTTTCCGTCAGTCTTGCGTGTTATCGACAGATCGGATCGAAATCCACCAATAACAGCAGCTAGTGTGATCTTCAGACCTTCTTTACGTCATGCTAGCGGGCTGTGATTGGTGGATTTCGATCCAATTTGTCGATAACATGTATGATTGACGGAAATTTTGGAAACATTTTCGCGGGTGTTCTGTTTTCGAAAGTCGCATTTCAACGAAAACGGTGGTAAAGTATAGTGGCTGCCGGTCGCCCACGAAATACAATGTCTTTATTGTTTTTCCGAAGTTTTGAAAGGAATTTTGGATGTAAAGGGGTAATTAAATTCCTGAGAAGACTAAAAGAATCACATTTACGGTTTCTTGACTTTAAAAACTTGAGAATATTGAAAAAGCGGGTACGCGTGTAAACAAGTGCAAATTTGCCAAGGGCAGTTCAAGAGTAAAGTTCAATAGTGCGTGGAAAAATCATTAGGAACCGATATTTGCCTTAATTTCAGTTAGAGTTCTACTAAAACAATTAGATTATTCGCTCTCGATTTCTAGGAGGCGATAGAAATCATAGAAATCTCGAGCTCATAATCTAATTGTTAATTAGTATAAATTTACCGTAGTCTATTGTGAGTCCGTGAATTTGATTGGCTATATTACCGTTTTCTATCTGCTGATAGAAAACAGTTACGCATCACGTTTGAACCTGATGCAACATAATAAAACAGTTCTTTTTACGCGTTACTTGACATTTTTTTCTTTTATGCAATGAGACTACGGTTAATTTTGACTAAAACCACAGGGAGCACACAATCTTGATGAGTAGGGAGAGAGTAAATAAAGGAACGAAAATAATGAGCAGTTCACCTTTGTCTCCTCTTGTAATCTCTTTTATCTTACGCGATTTTACTGGGAAAACCGCTGCTTACAAATCCTGCGTAACTCTGTAGCGTTGAACTTGTACCTAGGCCTCTCCGCGCTTGGTTTGTATAATATTTGACAAGGGAGGCAACTCTTTGCTAAAACATTTGAAATCACTGCAAATATTCGCCTAAATTTCTAAATTTCGTTGCTTTCAGGAAACCAAACAAGCAAAAAATGAAGTCGGAAGGTTTTTCTACAACTCGGCCGAGTTTGTCTTCGAATACCTTTGCCACAGTCTGAGAATTTTAGCGACTTTTGCAAAGTTTCGTCTCAATTCGCTTTTCGCAACATGATCGTACCATTATCTAAATCCCAAACACGTCATCCAGCACGCGCTCAAGCTCCCCTCCATCTCCCAAACATGCTTTTATGACATGACAAAACTTTACAAGCCCTCCCCCTGTTCGCAGTTTTTTCTTTGCGCTTAGGAGGTCCCCTAATCTCCGCACGAAAACAACATGCATGTCGGGAGTTAATACCAGAAGCGTTTTAGCGAGATTTCACGATATCAATTGGCAGAAGGAGGAGGATTTTGTAAAAACTTTTTACGTCAAAAAACTTGTGTGGGAGAGGGAGGGGAGCTTGAGCGGGCAGGATTGTTCGGAAGCAGGTTAATGCTAGCCCAGGATTAAAATTTATTTGAATTATATCTTTTCCTTCTATACAAATGTTTTTTGCTGCTTTGTTTTGTGTATATGGTTATTTTTAAAACTCAAAACAGGAGGTCAAACAAGAAACAAAAAACCTCACCACAAAAACTCAAAGCAAAATTCTACCTCCTTGGTTAGCTGAATCGGGCATTGAACAGCCCGGCCAAGGAACTATGAGTTTAGGCTGGCCTAATTAACAATTAGATTATGAGCTCGAGATTTCTATGAGGTGATAGTTGATGAGGCCAAAGGCCGAATCAACTATCACCTATAGAAATCGAGAGCGAATAATCTAATTGTTTTAGTAGAATTCTTACTAAAGTTTAATTCAAATAACGGTTTCCAATTATTTCTCGACGTATTATTAAACTTTGGACCTTAAAAAGATTGCCCGGATTGAGTTGGCAATTAAAATTGAAGTCATGCACACGCGCTCATTATTTTTTCAATAATTTCAACCTTTTTAAGTCAAGAAACCGTAAATGTCCTTGTTTAGTCTTCCCAGGATGTTAATTATCCATTTCCATCAAAATTTTCCTCCAAAACTTTGGCAATACGAAAAAACGTCGCCATAACGTAGACGAGTTCCAGCCACTGCACACTAATGGCTGATAGTGTACAATGGCTCAGCCAATCAGATTACAGCATTTGCATTAGTGTACAAGTAGAATTCTACTAAATCTATATATTATATACTAAAACAGTGCATAGCGTTGAACGTGCGCGCTGATTGGCTCGGTAAACTCCGAATATCCTGTGCTATTTACCTCCGAGCAATTTTAAAGAAAATGGCGTCCCGGTTTGCAACCGTGACAAGTGAAGGAATAATCCAAATTAATTTTTGGTGTATATTATCTCACTGTTTTAGTATATACTAAAACAACTCATGATTCACCTCAGTGTCGGTGGCTAGCGTTGGATATTTACCGAGCCGCGAAGCGGCGAGGTAAATATCCACCGCTAGCCACCGACACTGAGGTGAATGGTTTATTGTTTATTAATCCTTTAGTAGCGTAGCCAATTAAAACATGATGCAGAATTTGCGTTAGTGTCCCTTAAAGGCGGCGAAATACAAGATTCAAAAACCCTCAACTTGTCGCGCAACATTTGCTTCGTTGAATTTTGGGTCTATGTTTCGCTTTTTCTCGCCTCGCGTGATCAACTTGTCGCCCCAAATGGCTGGGTTGAAGAAAGCTTTTGCGAGCATGTTATAATGATTATTATGGTGCCACGTTTCCTACGTTCAGACATGCAGTCCCACAAATCGTTCACGGTAGATCCACTCTAAAAGATGGCGGAGTCAATGTGTGTATCTTTCGAGACGGGTCGTTCCGCGAACTCAAAATAGCAAAAAAGAATCGAATGATTTAGCGAAGGTCTTTTTAGAAATCAAAACCAGAAATCAAGCGAGTTATCAATGAACAGAAAATATGGACATCTTGTTATTTCAGACGACAGAAAAACATTTACGAAAGTGTTAGGTGCTGATAAAGGCAAGGTGTATTATAAACGAACAACACTTCTTTCAAAAAAAAACTGCTACTATGATCATTCTTCACTTCCATCTACAACCGCAGTTTTAATATGAATTTGACATCATTTCACTCCTCACGGGAGATATGAAACTCAATAAATTGACCTCGTTCCCAAAGTGTGGCTTCATAGCTCAGTTGGTACAGCATCGCATCAGCATTCGCGGAGGCCACGATATATCTTCACCCATGAAAACAACTTAACAGGTGAAAAGATCACCATTGCTTTGGTTACATAATCCCTTAAAAAGTACTTTGGTGTGTTGCTGTATGATCGGAACATCATCGGAACTTCCTCGGAGATGTTCGGTTTTCCTTTGAAATCTTCCCTAATTTTCGAAACTTTCGGAAAATGTTCGGAAATCTTCGGAAAATGGTCAAAAAGGTCGTCATCAGTATGTTTATATGATAAACAAAATAATACATGGCTGCTTGTAGATATGAAATTTCTCTTCTCGTTAGGCGGTTTAACTGTCTCACTCATTCGCTGCGCTCACTCGTGAGATATCAAAATTTGTTTTTTTTTTGAGCGGGCCGGAAATCCAAAATCCTCGAATTTGATTGGCTAATCACGCGCTCGTGACCGATCCAGTTTTTTACGATACAGCCCACGGCCGGTTTTTTTCCCCGCTGTAAATAAATTTCGCTCCTAAAAGTTAGCGGTAATCGTCAACCTGTTAATTTAATTGCCTGTTTTACACTTCCATCGATGAAACGTCAACAAAATGGCAAGGAAAATCACTGTAAGTAAATTCAATTGAGTGTTTTGAAGTTGCAGTTGTGAGAGTTTGGGTGATTGTTTGTAGCCTTGGCGCTGTAATTGGAGGGGGGGGGGGAATCCTGTGTTTCTCTCGCCGTAAAATTTGAGTCAATTCAATCGAGTTTAACTCTGATAATTGCTGTATTTAGGAGAAGTTCTGCGGAATACACTTAACGAATTTCCTCGCTTTCTGCTATTCAATTTATGGTAGAAAACTCTGATTTCAAGTGATTTTAAAGGCAACGACTGACCGAAATTGTTTTGTAGTAAAACTTCAAACGTGGAACGAAATTTCCCACCGGAAAAACCATGTGAGCAGGGGCCACTGATCCTTAAGGCGATATCAACAACGTCTGGCCAGTTTTGGCACATACAGCTGTTTCGAGAAAGGTTGTCCAAAAGAAGAGTAAAAGCGTTCGCGACAATGCCGAAAGGTAGTATGGGAGATATTCAATAAAATAAATTCAACTTGTAGTGAACGCCTAGAATCGAAGATGCCACGACCGTCCAGTGAAAATCTACGGTAGCGAGCTATTTGGATGAAAGAGTTCTTAGGATATAGTGTAGATGAAGTGGCAGTACACACAGGCTTATGGATGTGTTGAAGCTCTCTCTCTCTCTCTCGCTATCACGCTACCAAAACACGTCCAAAGACAAAGGGTTCATTAGCGATAGCTCTGCACGTGCACCACGATTTTTGGTACATTTCTCCGACTTTCTCTGCAAAGCATGATATAAAATAAGTATGGTTAAAGTCGTCAGAATCATGCTTTCTCTGTGAATCCTAACCCTTTGTTACTAATTCATGGTCTGGATCATTTGACTCACTTTTGAAATTCACTTGTATCTCGATGTCAGTAACAAATCGTGAGCATATATTTCTAGCTGACGTTTTCGATAGCATTGCCGTCATGTTTTGTTGACTCAAACTGACAGTTTACCATAATGCCTTTCGGCATTGTCGCGTACGCTTTTATGCTTCTTTTGGACAACCTTTCTCGAAACAGCTCTATTTTGACAGCAAACTGTTTGTAATTGTTTATTCAGTCTTCTTTGCTAGCCTAGCGATAACTTCCCATGCTCCTTCGGCTGATCATATTGCCTTAGCTTCCATTGCCTTAGCTTCGGGTGGGGCTGCCCTTTCTTTTTGGCTCGAAAGGGCTTTGGCGGGTTTGCCCTCACATTTGCTGGAGATTAATTATTTAAGGTATCAGATTTCATGTAATTTGGTTTAGTTGTTATGAAATAAACGGCCATGAAGGTGGCCAAATTATGGCAAGTCATGGTCTCAGTTTTTATAGTTAACTCCAGCAAACAGAGCTCAGCCAAGGCAATGTGATGAAGTAGGTTTAGATTAGCGAACCAGAGGCATAAATGCAACTAACATAAAGTACATCGAAAATATTTGTTCTTTGATACATCTTTCCTTGCTTGGTATATGAGTTACTCGTTCGTTGCGAAGATTTTTTACAAATCGTTTTCAGACGGCGCGCTACCCGATTCAATGTAAACAAACCCATTTGTAATCGGCTGCAAAACCAATTTACTGCAGGGAAAAAAAATTAACATGTTATTATCCTCTATTTATTATTCATTCAAAATATTTCCCCGTTTCTGATTGGTTTAAACCACACGCATTATTCAGCATAACCACGCTGCTGTTCACCAAATTTGGAAAGAATCTTCGTCATATTGAATCAATGACGTCAAAAGTGCAGCCCGCTGCAGATTGTTGAACCGTTGACCGATAGAACCTGGGGACGAGACTGTGATAATTTTGCTGAGCAGAAAAACAAAGAGCGAAACGGCGAAACTCCATTAACAACGAGAAAATATTTTCAATGAATAATAAAGCAATTATTAAATTCGGCTTTCGTACGATATGAAGAATTCTGCAGATCTCGGAGAGTCATATCCGATTCGGTCTCCGGCCTCGGTGGATAACACCCTCCCTGATCTGCAGAATTCTTCATATCCTACTCAGCCTCACTGAATAATTGCTAAATATCTGTGCGATTACTAGTTCGCAGCCGTTGTTAGGTCGGTCACGCAACTTATGAGGTTGTCACGCAACGTGCTAGGGAAAAGCGTTCCGTGACGACCTGAGTAACGGCTTCCTAGGAGACTGTATGCTATTTTTAGAACCGCTGTTCACCGCATAGGATCGACACTTGTAGCAGCACGAATACAGCGTTAGATTGGACTTGTCTTTAGCAGTACAAGTGTGACGTTATTACATAATCAGTAAGTTACCATTTTCAGTAATTTTGAAAAGTGATCCGATCCGATCAGCGATTACTTAAGAGGCCCTGACTGAGAAAGCGTGTCAGACCTTGGAAATCGAGGTCGGCCAAATTCAATGAAACTTGGTGAAAACATTGACCTTGATGAGCTATTACTAGATCCAGTTTTATTTGTCTTCGTTCTATCTTCCTTTTGCTTTTTCAGGGGGGGTCCTATTTTGGGGTCTCAGAGTACAAAAAAACACCAATATGAGAGGTAACTTTCGAGTACCAATACAAGAAATGTAGAAAGCTCACAGCATATATAATGGTATAGAATGTTTGCACTAAGAACCTACTTTAACATGGCGTATGGCATTGGCGGATATAATTATTGGGAAGAGATAGGCATGGCACTAAATTTACTCAAATTTTGACCCCACTGAAAACACGAAAAATAGCCTAACTTCAAGAAATCATAATTTGTACCTGTAATCCTATCAAGAATCAAGACACACATCATGAGTTACCTAAAGACACCTATAATCCAAAATAGGATAGAAAAATTTGGGTCATTAAGATTTGCTGCTTTCCTGGCATCATTATTATGCAATACTTTTTCAAAATGACCTCATTTGCATAAACCTAATTTTGACTTAAAAATCACTGTAAAATCACTTTTTTTCCCAGCCTAGATAATTTTAAAAGGAAAGAGAATGTTTTATAAATTTGAAAGATTGATTTCGTATAAACAAAACAAAAGAAAAATAAAATAACTCTACTACGAGTCATGAAAACGCTTCTGGCAGGGCCTGATGTGAGACTTTTAATTAAACTTATAACACTGGCTATACAGTTATTACAGAACAATTAAAACAATTAATCGCAATATATAGTGATATTTAGTTTTCTGATTGAAGCAAAATAATGTAAAATATTTTGCAAAGCCTTAATATTGATCATTCCTCATTTGTCCATGTTTGTACTGAATACTGGTTACAATTTGGCACCAGTCTCCATGGGTCGAACAACAACAGAACTTGCAACAAGATGGTTGACTTCGCAGATGGCTTACTGTTCATTTGGCAAGAACTCAGACCCTTGTAGCGCTGTAAAATAGGTCCGCTACATGACGATACCATTATTTCTCTTATATCCTGCACGTCGGACACGGGGCATGGCTAAAATATTACTCTCCACACAGCTTTGCGCAGTTCATTGAAAACAAGCAGTTGCAATCAAAAATATCCTTTCTGCATACAAATATACGTATCTTAAAGAAAAATTTTAAAGAATTTCATTATCATGTTTTAAGTGAATTGACTTTTCGTTTTACCGTCATTGGTGTAACAGAAACTCGTATATGCGACCGTGAATGTAGTACTAATTTTGTCCCAGAATTACCAGGATACTATTTTGAATCAGTCCCGACACCTTTATCTGCCGGTGATGTTGGCCTGTTCATTGATCAGAATTGCAAATACCGCGTCCTTGAACGAGTCTCCAATTCTTGCTATCAAGCCCTTTGGATTGAACTTCATCTGCCAAACAATAAGAAATCTGTATGTGGTGTTACTTATAGGCAACAAAATAAGGCTAATGACTTCCTAGAATACTTGTCAGATTTTCTTGAGCGCCAATGCCGTCAAAATCTAAATATCTATCTCATGGAAGACTTACATGTAAACATAGCTCTGTTAAAATATGAAACTTGTAGTTACACACAAACCTTATTGCAAACGATGCAAAGTTTTTCAATGTTCCCAGTGGTTGATAAGCCGACTAGATTTTATGGTAATTCAGCAACTTTAATTGACAATATTTTCATAAAAAATCCTGAGAATAACATAGTTAGCGGCAATATCGTGTCCGATACAACGGATCACTTTTCTCAGATGTGTATATTAACGTCGCAATGTAAAACATTCTTTCCAAGCAACAAAACTAAGTCCGAGATTATTCTACCTTCAATGCAAAATCTTTCATTAACGACTTGCAGAATATTAATTGGAATAATATTTCCAAACATACCGATGCCAATCGATCGTTCTCCAGGTTTTACAAATGTGTTAATAGACATTAATAATCACGCGCCTTTAAGATGTATATCCAAACGTAAACAAAAATTCCTTGCCTAAACCATGTTGACTGCGGGGTATTAGCCACGGAAAGCACACAAAGACAACAATGGTAGAGGAAATGAATCCTATAACTACCAAAAGCCAACCCTGCTTGCAAAACGTGTATTAAGTTCAAATTCTGGTGAAGAAAGGGCACTTGCACGCAATATCTATTCACTCCCACAAAGCACCCAACCCAATAACAATTTCCCAAGTTCCATTATATGGCTCAAGCCATATAAGTATAAAGGTTCCGGAGCGTCGGGCATCAGAGGTCGACCAAAGGCCGGAAACACAAACACGACAAGTGAGTAAAACATTTTTACAGTGTGACGGGACAATCAGCTGCAAACTAGTCAGATTCTATCATACTACATCTCCTTACATGTGGAAAAATGATGTTTGCTTGACAGGCATGATACTGGCAATATTTATCCGGTTTTGTCACCAGTTTCTTCATTCAATTTCCTTTAAATTTGTTTCAAGATTAGCGAATTACTTTTACTCTTAAAGCCTGGTTCTCATATGTTGCCGATCTACTTGAAACATAGCTGCCAGCACAGCCTAGGACAACGCTGCATATGTGAACGTTTATCGCCGACACATAACCTCCCCCAGGTATTGACCGCCGGCTTGCCTGCGAAGTTGAGCTGAGTTCAACTTCGCAGGCAAGCCGGCGGTCAATGCCTGGGACAGATAAATGTTCACATATGCCGCAGCGTTGTCCCAGGCCATGCTGGCGGCTACAGTGTATGTCCCAGGTAGGTCGGCGGCATATGAGAACCACTCTTTAATGAAACCGATGAAAACGACCTGTTTGGCAGAAATATTCAAGCTGCTAATTTACCTCCTATAACTATTTACGATGGATTTTCACAGCCTAGAATGCCGTGAAGTTTACAAAAATACAACTCTTGTGTTCAGTGTTGCGTTCCGGCGCTCTTGGTACAAGACGTGAGCTCTGCTTATTTTTATTTACAAAAATATACAAGTTTTGCTTCATCATGACCTTTGCTAAAAAAGTACACATTTTCAATTAAGGTTGATAATGTTACAAAGCAACTTGAATCTTCTCGTACTCTCCGTGGTTATTTCATTCACACTTTTATATTAACCCTTTTGACCCCCGGAGCTTTTTGCCAAAAATGCGTTTTTGGACATTTTGGTTGTTTTGAGGCTAAATCTCGGCCAAATTAGCTTTCATCTGGTCGAAATTGCATTGCAATGCAACAGCTAGCCCTTCTTGCCACTAGTATCGCGTTTTACGGCATTTTGGCTCAGACATGCGCAGAAATCAGGTGACCTGCGTCTTTAGGCTTTTCGATTTTTGGAATTTTTTTCCCCTTTCCTTTCTCTCCTTTCCTTTTCTTTTTGCTGCAGTGATTGACCTTCTACTGGGCTTGCTTGTGGTTAAAAAACTTCTAAGAGAGCCTCATTGAGTTGGCAATTTTTACCAGAAGTTGAGTATAGATGATGCCAATTTTGGTCAAAAGTGATGATGCCAGAAGTGGAAGAAAGGCAAAGCTTGTCACGACCGGTCACCGCCGGCACGGGAGTCAATGGGTTAAGTAACCTACTTAAAGTAACCTTATTAAAGTGTTTACTCAGGTGTTTTTTTCCCTGATAATAATACAGTTTATTCAGTTTTTCTCGGTCTTTTGATTAATAGTAACTTTTGACGAAGGGTCATTATTGGACAGCGTATCTAAAATACAGCAAAAATTATCATTTTAGTGATGCAAAGAGTTACTGTGTGCTGAAAGATATAAAAAGCCCATTTTTTTCCATCTTCCTTTGGCTTCACATGCCACCAATGAAAGAAAACAATAAAAAGAAAAGAAAAACTATTTTCCAGTCCCTAGCAACATAAATTCTCTTGCTCCTAGGGTTTCTTAAAGTTTACATACCCTTGTTTTCTCTAGATCTTTTAAAAAGGGGCATTGTCCAGACTGATGTATGACCTGGAGCTAGCTTTATTATCTTGCAACTAAATGCAAACGTATGTAAATGTATACGTAATTGGCCACCCCTATTGGGACTTTTCAGAACGAATGTAAACAAACAATGATAAATTAATATTCAACAATGATAAATTAATATTCAAATAAACATAACTAGGTTTATTTTAAGAATCCCAACTGGCGGGAGGCAGACCAGTTGGCTGTTTACAAGAAAAAAAAAAACGTCAAACAAATCAAGAAAACTACACTTTAAAAGAAAAAAACTATGACTGAAAGACTAAAATTCCACTAGAATATAGCAATAGTCCAGTTTGAAGTTGACATAGACCCTTTGCATAAATGGCGTCTAAATTTGAATAACAATACTTGGTACATCCTTAGCCTCACATTAATGTTTCAAGACAAAGGAATTTTCACATGAATGTGAGGCTAAGGATGTACCAAGTATTGTTATTCAAATTTAGGCGCCATTTATGCAAAGGGACAATGGCCGCTGAATAAAAGCACTGAGAATGCATTGGCACCGGGTTAGCTTCAACCTACCGGCAGAAAGGTTCCACAAATTTGAAAATTAAACAATATACGAAGTTGTAAACAGGCCATCTTCTCACTAGAATTTTTGAATGTTTTACTGAAATAATCACAGAAATGTTGGCTGGAGAACCATGCAGAGTACGAGAAGATTCAAATTGCCTTGTAACATTATCAACCTTAATGGAAAATGTGTGCTTTTTAGCAAACGTCATGATGAACCAAAACTGGT
>JAHPZR010018656.1:15000-18681 GCA_019787425.1 Platygyra sinensis | reverse complement strand
GTTAGTAATGATTTCAAACTGACGAAGTGACTGGCAAAAGTGCTTCTCAGACTCATTAAGAATTCATAAAGGTAAAACAAAGAACCTGATCTTAATTAGCAAACATTTTGACAATTATTTTACTACTTCATTTACTCCTTAGTTTTTGTTCCAATTGGCAAGATACATTAGACACTTGAGACAGCCCAAACACCTAAATTTCATCAAAAATACTCTGCTGTGCATCCTATTATCAATTCTCTACTCAGTGTTTGGATATCCTGATGTAACACTGTCTCTCGTGTTTGATATATTACACCAGTCAATGCATACTTCGGTCACCTGCTCTAATTATCGCTGACTTTTCATAACCATCATCTGACCATTCAGGAAATTTGAGAAACTTGGGAATATTATCCCTACCCCATACCTGCGCAACCCCTAGAGTACAAAAATCCGGAGACGTCTAGAAATCTTTGCATTGTGAGAATGTCATTAAAGACAATGTTCAGGAATAACCTCCAAAAGTCACCCAAAAGGCATTCAGGGAGACCGGGAGATTTAATGAAAAACATGGAGACTCCTGGGAAAACCTGGAGAGTTGGCAGGTATGCTACCCTCAAATTTTCTAGAGTAGATTTCCATGAAGACTGTCCCATAAAAGACCTTGTTGTTTGAAAAAAAAATCCATGGGGTACTGTACCTTATGCTCACTAAATTTCTCACTAATTTTGCGAAAAGTCGAGGGCCACATTTGCAAGGTTGAATTTCGCAATTTTGATCATTATTGTAAACAATAGGAAGCATAAAGCATAATAATTCATGGTATTCCACCATAGGTACATCCACATTTACAAATTATCTTATGTCCCGTTTGACAACTGCACAAGTCAGATTTTGAACAACGTAGCAGCAGAGGACAGTTCCGACAGCCAGAGTGATGCAGTGGAAGATAACTGATGGACAAAATCAAACAAAAAACCCCTAAACATGAGGCTGAGACATGTTGAAATAACAGTAATAAACTAAATTTCGTGATATTTTTCAAAATCACACAATTTTTCTCAAAACTCGTCGAAATTTAGTGAGAATAAGGTAGAATATTTCTGGAGCAGGGGAAGGTGGGGATAACAAATATCCCTGTAAACTATTCATTTGTCCAATGCATATTTTTTTCAAATGCATATTGTATGTTTCCTAGCACATTCACTGTCTTCAAAGGGTGCATTAGTGAGGACACCACCACCATGGAAGTTAACAGTAGGGAATTAGCAAGGTGTAGCTAAGTGTGTGGGCCACCATGAACAACGTTATTTTGCGTTTGTGCCCACAATGGAAACAAGAGACTAAAGATCATGGCCTCTTGTTGGAAATCAAAATTAATTGTCATTTATTAGAAATGTTTAAGTGTCCCACTATCAAAGCATGGCCTGCATGTAATCAAGAGAAAAGGGCTTGACTCTGCTTTAAGTAAGACTGATAGGAGTTCTACAAGTTCACTTCTTTTATAGAAGTCAACTAATTTGGATACTCAGGCAACCAAGGTGCATAGCTTTTGATGTATTTCCCAGGGGGAGACTTGCATATCAAAAGATCCTTGTCGTCTCGCTTAATAAATTATATAAATCAAGGATTTTGGTCTCGCATGTTGTTGAGGAAACCTCACTATTGTTAGCTGTCAAGTATCTTGGCAGTAGGGTGCCCTCAAAGAAATAATGATAATAAAAAGGCTCTTCTTACTGTGTTTAGGCGTGATTTCTGTTGGTTTCTCGATTCCAGCCTACTAGCATGGGCTTCTTTCCTGAACAACATCTGGTAATGAAGGTTTTTCTGTTTTAATCGGTATCTTTTAGGGGTCAAATAAAGCTAGAGCCACGCCCAGATTGGTCTCCTTTTCATATAGGCGTTCTCTGCCCCCGCACCCGCACCCCCCCCCCCCCCCCCGCACCACCCGCCGGTGTTAAACATTGTCAAGATGTTGCATCCAAAATGTTTTTAGAAAGCACGTTCTCAATGCTTTGACCGGAAGCCTTTAACGTGTATATAAAAGCATTAATTTAAAAAGAAAAGTGCAATTTAACTGTTGTTTCTGGAAACAATCGTAAAGAAAAACATTCCTGACATCGCGCTCGCCGAAATGATTTTTGTCCGTGTTTTGTTTTTAGTCAATGAAGTGTGAATTTGCATTGTGAAAACAATTGCAACTCCTACAGTAAACAATGCAAGGCCGAATTGTTAATCTATATACAAGAGATATTTCCAATGAATAACTTACCTTGAATTTTAAGTAAGAAGGCCTCTTCCGTCGCGTCCTCTTTCCTTCCGCGATAACACCGTGCACATGGCGCAGAAAGCATGGCGTGACGAGTCTCCCGGGAAACAATTCGCGCCTCGAGCGACAAGGCTAACAACAGATAAACCGCGCCTTCTGATTGGACCATACAATGTTTTGTTTGTTGGTGTAGCTGCTGTAATCGCTATTTTCTTGATTACTGTTACATAAAGGGTTAGACAAAGATTGCCCTTCTATGTGCTTCTGTGTGGTTGGCCGGGAATATTTTTGGTATCGATTTCGATGTTCCGCCTGTTGTTCTGAAGGCAACCAGTACGTTATTTTGTGTGATTTAGAAAGAAATGTTATACATGTAATGTATATTGGGTCTATATTGACTCGCGATTTTATATTTAAAGCTACTGACAAGTTTCTCCCTCATTGGCCTCCATCAGAAGGTGTCGGCCATGGATTATGCGCCCTAATCACGGCTAGAAAGACAAGTCTGAGCCTGGAATGACAACAGTCTCTACTGCATCGAGTGCAGGTGTGGCTGGTCGTCCAGGGTTGTCTCTACAGGATCACGCCTTTTATCTGGCTCTCTTTGTTCTCTAAATTTAACACAATTTAGAAAGGAAGGGGGAAATACCTTCTCCTCCCTTATTTCTTCAAGGGATAGTCCTCATTGGACAAGCCACCCCCTGGGGGTTGCAAAAAAAGTTAACTTGTTCCCATTCCCTTTTTGGTTGACATCAACATGCAGAAGGTTAGACTTTGTGAAAGGCATTTGGCACGGTATGTACCCTTGCATTCTCACGTCTATTTCACATAATTTTTACCACGTCACATAATGTATGCCGGCTCCAAGACCTCGTGGAAGGTAACCTCGTCACGCCTAATTTACTTGTTTTCACTTTCTAACCCTCTGATATCTCTGGAAATTGGAGGATGTTGAGGATAGATAATCGCACAAGTAGTTACCAAAGTGCGCTTTTGAAAAAAAGGCAAAATTAAGAAACCTATTCAATTAAAAAGTTATCTAATTACAAGTGATCATCGTCCGCCCAAGAAAACTTAATCAACCAAGAACATGATTTTTGGTTTGATTTGTGCGTATATTTCAGGGCCGCCGACAAAGTCTAGCTCTTACTGCAGTCAGCTGAACTTAATTAGATCAAAGGACGTGTGGTTTGTTACAAAAAGCGGACGTACTTCCTAGTTCAGTCGTTACGATCAGGCTCTGTGACAATTTATTTGCACAAAATACTTTTCTTGACATCACTAGATCCAAACCCTACTAAATTTAAAGAGTACGCGGACATTATCATAAATTAATAATACAAGAAATATCCCTGAACCTTATCTCCTTAACATCTTTGTTCCCTGGGATTTACCCGTAAAATTTGGAAGGGGTGTTCCACATTTCAAGG
>JAHPZR010018656.1:0-12500 GCA_019787425.1 Platygyra sinensis | reverse complement strand
TAACCCATACATATTTTCGCGCCATATAGAGGCTATTGTTTAGAAATTGAATACGCGGAATTTTGACAAAACGTTGAAAGCTTTTTATTAGTTTAACCTAAAAATTAAGAGCTGTAGTTTATAACCAAAAGCAAGCACCTGCGACTACTGCACTGCCGGATTACAAAACCTTCAGTATTGTCAGTACAAGAAATCAAGTAAGAATGAATTGTTTTGCCCAAAACTGCGCTCTAAACATAACCTATTAACCTATACACGATTTTAATTAACGCGCCCCAATCCGAGATACATGCTCCTGGTTACACATCTTAACCACAATTATTAGACTACCAGCTTCTCTTTTGAACTTTCCTTTTAAATCGCTAAATTTATCCACCTAATATAGTATAATTCATTATTAATATCCCCTAGACAAATCTCCACCAAACAAAATTGTCAGTGATTAAGCAAGGAGGCCCTCCTCCTTGACTTCTCATAGATGCCAATATAAAACGGCCACAGTCGCTTGGAGGAAAGAACCTAAAGTATTGTACACCGCAAAAAAATCCCAAACCGCGCCATTTTTTTTTAACACGGCGGGAAGGAGACAGAGAACAAACAGAGTATGCGCGACTAATTTACAATTCACAGTTCGCTCAGAATAAATCCTAATAAATTATAAAACCCCCTTAACAACATCTAATCATAAAATGGTTGCGAAAACTCCGATACCAATCTAGACATCTAAACTTGGTCCGAACGAGGTACGTTTTCTGGTCTGTATAAAATTCCGTTCCTAGGCTGAATGCGACAATCACTTCTCTCCGATTTGCGGGGAAAATTGAACTACATTTACGACTACCATTAAGAAACCGTTATACATAGTTATAAACATCGTTTCAAGAAAAGTTTTGTTTGCACTCATAATAATTTGAATTCTTACCGCACCGCAGAGCGGCGAAGATTAAAAAATCCTAGCATGATACCCAGTCTTTACACGTCCGTGTCATTGATGAGGCCTGTTGATTCGCTTTTACCGTCCATGTCCGGGTCTCCATTTGACATTTTACTAGACTCCTTGGCCATGCTGGCTAGCGTGCCTCGTTTTGGTATGACAGGTGACTCCTGTTCCCCTTCTGACAGGCGCACTGACACTTTCTCCTGGGTCTTGACGTACATGCTCCAGGGCGAGACGTCAGCCTGGTTCTTCTCCGGTTGGAAGACGATAACGTACCACTTAGGCAGGTAGATGCAGGCTAGAATGTTGATGGCGAACAGGAAATCCACAAAGGCCAAGCCGAAAATCTTCCCCTTGCCGACTGCGCCGTATTCTATCGTGACATAAAGGAAACATATCACGTACCAGATGAACATACAAAAGGAAGTCCACCGCACTTCCATGTCGTTCTCAGGGGTGATCTCTTCGTTCATGGACATGATAGAATACACAGTTGTCACAGCCATAATGTAGAATATGACGACCAGGAAACCAAAGCCCGTGTGAATGGAACACTCGATGTAAACGGTGAATGGGTCGTCTGTTGGGTAGCGCAAAATCTCGTTTGGAAGCAAGACCGCTATAAGAATTGTTGCAATCACGTGGATGGTGAAGGCTCCTATGGCGAATGCTAAGCGAGGAGTGCAAATGCACTGGCCCCAGTTCTCCTTGATTTGACCGTCGGAGTCGTAGTATCGGTTGTCGACGAATACGCTCTTACCCATCAAAGCAGCCAGGGGAACACCAAGAGTTAGAATGAAGAAAGCTCGATAGCCTTCACAGGATGCTTCGTTAGGCTTGCTAAGCAGGGGTATGGGTATCAGAAAGAGGATAACAACGAAAGGCAGTAGCAAGAGTGTGGCATTCTTGGCTCGACGCATGACAGGTGTCTCTCTGTTCCTGAAAAGCACCACTGCAACGTAAACACTAAAGCATACGCCCGCCACCATCAAGAACAGCATAATAAGGCTACCAGCATCACTCCAATACACGTAGTCTTCAAACTGAGTGATGCATTCGTCCTGCTCATTACTAGCAGCGGAGCCCGCTGGGCATGGCTTGCACGCTAAGGAGTCTTCCATTTCGCTGACTGAATTTTCCGCGCAAGGCAAGCATTGCCAGCAGCATTCGGCCTCACCTCGAGTCTCCTTTAAGGCTTTGTATGTGCCAGGCTTGCACAGATCGTGACAAGCGGATTTCGGAATCTCGTCTTCCTTTGTGTTCCATTTAATCTTTATTGATGCTCGTATTGCCAGCTCTGGAGTGTCGCGGCCCGATTGTTTCCAGCTTCCGACTTCAGATAGCTGCAGGTTTTTCTCCTCTTGGGCAGACACAGCTGATCCATTTTCAGTTTTCTGCAGAGTCCAAATCCTGTACTCTACATCGTTAAGGTTCCTCTGACTATTGAAACTTATATGGTTCCCACTGAGGCTTGTAAAATTCACGTTCTTAATGAACTCAAAAAAGTGGTGATCTTCCGGGCAATTTGTCTTGCACTTTTCCTTAGCGGATAGAGCGTGGGCCACCGCAAATATAGAATCAATAGTGCAGGTGGCACTATCTGCCATTGAAATTAACGATGTCACGAGCTGCTGCAATAAAGTCTGGTTAACACCGCAAAGCGGACCGTTGCACAGAGCCTTAGTGGGGGTGGCCTTAGACGGGGTGGCCGGTGCTGTTGATGGAGACGATGTAGGTGTAAGTGGAAGAGGCTTAGTAGTGTTTCCGGAGGAATTAGAGGAGCTGTTCGGTTGAACACTTGAAGCAACTGGTGCTTGGGTCGGTGGGCTTGTTGTACTCTCGGCGGTGGATTTAGCATCCGGTGCGGTAGTAACAGGTTCGGAGGCCACCATGTTCATGATCCATTTGTTTCGTTTAGGAGACGTGAGAAGGTCCTGCAAATGTGCTTTAAACTGGACGATAGACGCCGATGTTCCAACTTTGAACATTCCTTGAGCAGCAGTGTTTTCAATTGGAAATCTCGCTTCATTGTCCCACGACGATTCACTTCCGATCCAGGTAACGTCGCTAATTTTCTGCTTGAACGCTTCGTCAATGATACCCTTGAATATGCGCTTGGATGTCAACATTACAACCACTGAAAAATTCTTCTCTGCCCTCAAGGAGCTGATAAATTTTTGGATTTGCACGCCACTGGCGTTTGATGCCAGCGAGTATTTCCTACCGACGCAGACAAACTTTTGCTCTGCCTCTTGTTGGAAAAGTTCGGCTTCGTACTTTCCCTCGGCACTGTCGTCGTGCACGACTCCGACGTAAGTCCATTTAAATCGCGCGGCTAGGTGAACAATCGCTCTTAGGTTGGTTTTATCCCTTGCGATAGCATGAAAAATAAACTCAGTACCAGAGATCAGGTCCGGCTTGTACTTGACTTGGTAAGTGGAAGTGATGCAGCTCATGTGAGGTGTTTGTTTGCTGAGTAACATAAGCAAGGCGCGGTGATACTCGGGAAGCTGCAGTGGTAGATTGCCTACTGCTGCAGCCAGAGGCTGGTCTTCCGGTCGCGGAGAATTCACCACCAGATCAATAGCAGCCGAAAGCGGGCTCGGACAAGTGTCTCTTATGTCACAGCCTAGCTTTGATCCCAGTGTCAGATAATTTTGGTCATTGATGGCCTTTAGTGCAAACAAAATGGCTTCGACTGTCAAGAAGCCATGCAAGTCTGGAGTAACGCATGAATCTCCGCTTTCTTTTTGGTGTACGGAAACGAGACCGCCGATGATCGTGTCCCCGGGTTCTTCGAGGGATTCTCCCGCGGAAGTGTAGCGGAGCCAGAGCGCGATAACAAATGCACTTACAGAAATCTTGTCCATGTTTTCTTGTCCACTGTAAAGGCCAGATGGGTCTGTTCTTGTCGAGAAAAGATTAAGTCAAGTCGAAAATCATGGACTTCTCGGATCGATCCTGTAAAAACAAGCGTAAAACAAAACGTTTACAAGACAAAGAAAAAGATGTTTCACAATTTGCTCAATATATCATTACTACACAATTTCAGTGATTACGCGAATGACAAAAATAATGAAGCAAGGTTACCCGGTTATTGTTGTGTAAGAGTCCTTTATGTTATTTGAACTTGAATAAGTCCACGTACCTTGAATTATAAAGTAGATCTGAACGGATGCAAATTGCAGATAATGTCATAATATAGACAGCATTAAATCTATTTACACCGTACTGTCACAAGAGAATAACTTTGTTACCAGTGCATAGCAGATTTCTTAACAGCCAAGTGAATTGTCAGCTAGTGGCGGGCATTCACACTTGGCTCGAGAGCATTTGCATTTAACCCCAAACAAACATAATAAAAAGCAATTATCATAAGTACATCTTGCTTTAAAACAAGACCTGTGGGCAGCTGCTCGTTCATTTTTAAAAATTAAACGAGAAAATTGGCCTCTGATTATTAGGTTTCCTGTTTTCTTGGGCTTGCATGCGCGAAATTCAAACAACGTTGCAAACTCTTCGATATCAAGGCAGCAGACGAGTAACCAACGCTCACCGTATGAAGTTTTACATTCTGGCGCCCGCTGAATTTATTGCTATCTTACTGCGTCACGACACAAAAACAACTGTCGAGACTCTTTGTGGTCACAAATGCATAGGATTATATCAAAACAAAAATATATACGTTAATTGCGTAGGGTAGGTGGAAAACAACGAAGTGAAATCGCAGATGCGAAGTGGTTCAGCAAAAAAAAGATTGAAAGAGATGGTTTTCTACGTTGACTTTATTCCCTGTAATTTGCATAAATCTGTATTGTGGTTCTCTTATTGGTGAGGTCTGTCTGAGAGACAGGTTCGGTAACAGTGAGTCATATGGAACAGAATACTTCCAAATATTTACTTGCCGCACAAAGCAGTGCTCCTGAGAGCTGACACGAGGCACTGCTGTTTCTTTGTTCTATACACTATGGAAACTAATGTAAGCATATAGCTCACAAAAGAGGAGCTTTTGTGTATCATGGTCTCGTGAGAGAGTTTATTCGAACTATTGTGGTGTAAAAATTGATTTCCAGCGTTCAACTTGCCGGTAATTAAAGTTTCTCAGGTTGATCTTACGTGCTGATAACAAGCAACACTGCCCAAGGTTCGAATGGTCATGCTATGATAACTTAAGTTCGTGAAGACAATGGAGATGTCAGAATGGATATTAATCGCTCCATAATACACGGATCAGCTTGAAGGCGTGGCAAATGTTTAGCTGTTTCTAGAAAGACCGTATCTGCCTGCCTGCAGCCTCGGTGTCTTTTCATGTTTTAATTAAACAAAAAAAATTAAAGGCAGGACTGTTGCAGGCGTTGAAATCGTGGACGAGAACGAGCAGAAACGTAACGGGGCAAGTCTGGTAAAACAAAAAAGGGAATTGAAAAAAGGCCAGTTCTGAATGTTCCTTTGTTTACTTTATCTTTCACCAATTTATTTCGCCTTTCCTATTGATTTTCTATAACAATTCAACAGCGCTGAAATACGCTAATTAATGAAATGATTAGGAATGGAATCAATCAGCTCTATAGTTTCGTTGCATTTTTTTCTGCCACTGAGCATTTCAGTATAAAGTAAGTTTTAACGCTCCAAACAAACAAACATTGCAATTGTGCGACTCGACTGAATTCTTGAAACTCAGGGAATAGTAAATAACAGTTAAGTGCATGCTGGGTCGGTCAGTCATCAGATAAATACTAAAGAGATGTGACAAGTTTTTACCGCTCAGCACGAAATATTGACGTGCATCAAGAGAGAAGAAAGAATGTTTCTTCACAACGCTCTCCTCTACGAGACATTACGCAAACACTCATGACAAATGATATGCACCTGCTTCGAAAATCCCTTACCGCCAAAAGTAATTTTAATATCATTTATTAACGGGACTTGGTACGGAACAGATGAAAATTTGGTATCAGAGAGAGTCACAGTAGATTGACCCCTTATGTTTATCCATACTCTCACGTTTGTTTAAGTGTAATCATTTGAAAGCATCAATGGAGGGATTGTAAGGTTCTCAATGTGCTGTTCTGAGCTTCGAATTCAGAAAGAAGACATCTTTTGTAGCATTCAAGTAGAAAACGTGCTTCGCTGTCAGTTTTAAGCCGCGTAGGACTGAGAACAAGGCAACAACAGCTTACTCTAGCGCTCTATACCCCATTTGATTGTTGTTTTCCGCGCGATTTTGGCCTCATAACATATTATTCTCCACCGTAAAATTACGCTATTATTTTCCCAGGAAGAGATTCTTTTCAAACTTTCACCAATCAGTCGAAGCGAGATTGTTTATCACAAAATCTTTAACAGATGCTGTCAAAGTGTGGAAAATTCTTCCGTTTGTCCTTGAAATTGCGTGACCATGGGGCTCAAAGTTTTATTGTGTATACGGTTTTTACAGTACACATTTCACCATTTTATTTCATTAGTATTGTGCCGATTGCTCCTTAAGCCTTGAATCTCGGGATTGCTTTTACAGTGAAAAGAAATAGTCAGTGGCGGAAAACCTGACTTTGTTCACTGTTTTCCAGCGATGGTCTGCGATAAACTTATTAAAAAACAAGTAAAGCATTTGTCATGTGTGACCCATGACCGGTGCACCACTGCATCTGTTGATGATCGCTCGACTGTGCACAGTTCAGTGTGCGAAACGTCACTCAGATAAATCAGCTGTCGACGAAAATTGCATTATAAACGCATCTAAAATAGAATTTGTCGCTTAGTTCGCTTTCTTGTGCTCATTTCTTGCGATTCTAGCAGAGAGAAAACTTGAAGAAACAGACTAACTTGACATTCAATGTCAGCTGAGGTCAGCCATGCCGGCCGCTTGTTTCTCAGAATTTCTTCTCTCGCGACCTTCAACCAGTTTTTCTTTTAATTGAAACTAAGAAGTCTTCGATGGCAGTAGATGCATGGCATGGAAAGAAGTTTAGATAGTCTTTATCTTCTCTTCCCATAAACAGTTGTTTATAAGTGTACCAAAGCACGACGATATATTACGTATCGGATCAACCGTACGCCGGAAAATCGATCAAAAACCAATCGAGCGCGCGTGTTGAACTAAGCTAAGAAGATTGGGCTCTTAGTATACGATTTAAATAAATGAGCTTAACAAAAATATATTAGAAAGAATACCTCTTAACCACCATCACAGTGTGAAGACTTGAAAGAGTACTTTAAGGGCATTATGGGCTAGTAAAAGCGAATTAAAAGCTATAAATTCAATTCAATCGTCTGGCTATTTTCAAGAGCAATGTGCTATGATTTGCCCCTCTTACTTTCAACGCACTCAACGGTCGATTTAAGGGTGATTTTTAATTCCTAGGTTTTCAACAATCTTAGAATCCTCTCTCCAAAGAAGGCCGGTTTAGTGCGCTTGTTTAGACAGAAATGACATAACTACAATCAACCGACATGTTTGTGTGAGCGACCACTAATGGAACTGTCCCATTCGTAAATGGCATAGAAATTAACGTGCACCAAATGTTTCATCGTGCTTTCGACGCAGGTCTAAATTTCCAGGGACTCAACTTATATCTGCGTCTAAAGGTTTACCTAAACATGTCTTTCCAACAATTACATGTGGCCACCAGTTTTCGCGTGACGATCGATCACAAAAATTTGTGTTCTGCAGCTGGTCCGAAAGCATGATACGCGATATTACTTGGCTATTCCGCGCTGAAATGCTGCCAGAAGCAGGTCTTACACAGCATTACATGAATTCTTACCTTTCAGCGACAACCCCACGCTGGATGGAAAACATGGGAAATTGTCGCAGATCTCCCTGGCAGAATTTATCAAGCGTTCAGTTCACTTCATTTAGTACCCCTATTACATGTCAATCTCTCAGAGGTCGGAGAAGAGCGCTACTCGAAAGCCCTTCAACAAAACAACGCCAAAAATGTCACACGGACCAATCATAGCGCGCAGTGAGCGGGACAAAAATTGAAAAGTTGTATTTATAACAGAAGATGGACACCCATTTTACAACCTGTCAAGTTGTTTCTGGCTCGGCTTTTCTCCTCACTAAAGCTTTTACTAAAAAGCGCCTCTGCGTTCTTCTCCCATCCAACCTGGACCAAGTTTTCTAAAGACAAATTTCGTTTCGTTCATTGCGGACCGGTAAAATAAAAACAGACAGTGAAAATATAAACCAGGCACACATATTGCGTATCACTGTCTATATTTTTTCAGTTTGTCCGTGATCCTCGTCAAGGAAGACATATAATCCTGAGACTTGTACTTATCGACGATTTCCAGAAACTGTCTTCTCGATCTTTCTAGATAAAGGGCGAGTTCGTTTGCGATCAATCCGGAATAAGAATAATTAGAATAATGCGAGTCAGCGTTTGTTTGGGAGCTATTCTCATCGGCCGGAATACCTGGATTTCCATTCCGGCTATTCTGCAGCAGAATAGCCGGAATATATTCCGGCATATATTCTTATTCCGGAATATCCCAAACGAATGTGTCCAAAGTTTCAGTATGAAGTAGTCATTGTGTTATTCACATACCGCTGTAAAATGCTTTCTGAAGCGAAGTACCAATCTTTTATTTTTGTCAGTCAACTTCAGAAAAGACACATGTTAGAAAGAAATGATAGAATTCGTAGCCGAGTACATATCAGATGTGCTGAAAAGCTATAGAAGAAGCCAGTTCTGAATTTACTGACACGCAAACAGTTTTCGAAGAATTGATTTATTTTACCAAGATAAAGATTGATTTGGGCTCTCTTATCAGTTTTAGTGACAAATCAGGACACAAGCCGTTCACTGACCGTTTATAGATCTTTCCTCTCAGGACGAGGTGTGTGCGTTTCTTTCCTACTCTGTTCTGGTATTGGAGACTGTTTCAGGTAAATTTAAAAGAACGTTTTAACATTTTTTAAGGGAAAATTTAAACTTACCCATTAATCTTTAGGCTCAGTTTCCCTGACTAATCCGTAACAAATAACCCTATAACTGAAACCCAAGAAATTCAGTTTAAACGGCCTCTGCCCGGATGATTTCAGTTCTTCGGCTCTTGACTAGTGAGAGCATTCTAGTGAAGCAATAAGGACACAGTACATTAAAAGAGAACATAAACGGCTTCCAACTTAATTTGACTACCATCGTGGAAAAATCTGTGAAAAATCAGGATTTGCCTGGTAAAATTTACTAAATACGGTTTACAGGTCAGGCGCGCTTGTTTTCAAAGAAACTCGCCCGAGGCTGACGTTCAAGTAATCTTGCAAATACCCTGCACATAACATGCCTGACCCGGCGGTAACTACATCGCCAAATTAGGAATTAGAAATTATTGTTTTGCTTATTCCAGTCCCGAACAGTAAACCGGCCTGCTTGCTGTAGCGCTAGGCTACTTAAATGACTTCCAGTGTTAGAGGGACCCTAGAAAAGAGTTCATGAAATCACCAGTAGACCGCTGGCGGTCTGTTTTTCTCTCGATAGAAGTCAGACATGGAGGATGAGGCGAGACGCCCTTGCTTAAAAGGAATTGAGACGACTCAACCCATTTTGTCCAGTTCGATCGCTTTCGTGGATCATCAGTCGTTAGCAAAAAAACCAAATACCAACAGTACACGGAATATGAGAAGCGAAAACATCGACGAGAACAAGCAGTGTGTTTAAAAAGTTTGTTCCGATTTAAAGTTGCTAATTTTTAAACAAATCAATTGCTTGTTAGACCATTTTCAATATATTGAGGTAGAAAATTTATTAAAATAGCTGGCAATTCCAACATTTTAAATTGTCTATGAGATCTAGTTTCGATTGTCGGGCCAAATGTGCACATGCGCGTCTTCCCGCCATTTTTTCGCGCTCTTTGTGTATGTTGTTCCTATCCCGAATTTGTTGTTATTCCGGTTCTGAATTTTTTTCATGAACTTTCTGTTTTCTCTGCCACGAAAATGAAGTCAGACATTGTTTATGCTAGAGCTCAAGCAGCCATATTACGATGATCGTCTGGTCATTCAGCCAAAGAAATCGCTAATTTTTTTACAAGACGGAATGTTGGGCGAACAAGTGGTCGAAAAGAGAATGCTTCGAATAGAAACCAAGAAGCGGATGACCGTCTGTTTTGACCAATGGTGCTCGAAAATCAATCGAGATAGCGAAGTACAGACAGAAAGATATCGAAATGAAGCAAAGTGCGACAGTGATGGTGTGGGATGGCATGACGGATGGTTACACATGCTACCCACAGGCCAGACCTTAACTTCTGTGAAACCGTTAACATCAAGGCGTCAGGTGACAGTTTGCCCGATAGAAAGGAAGTCTTTTCGGACAAAGAAAGAGATGTCAGTCGCTCAGGATGAAGCAACGGAGCACCGGCTCACACTGCAAAGGCCGCCCAGACATTGCAAAAGAATTTGCCAAACTTTATAGCCAAGGATGGCTGGCAAGCAACCTCTCCTGATTTCAATCCCATTGAGAACATCTGAAGTATCATTGACGAGACAACGTACAAAGATCCAGCCCACAAAATGATGATATGAAAGAGGTGAAAAGGCCAGCCGACGCTTTGCATAGAAAAATTTGACTCTTAACACGCTTAAGACACCGAAAAAAACTCACACATGTCTAGGCACTTAGAAAATGTTATTAAAAATGAATAAAGGCGAGCATTCTGGTTACTAATAATCTGAATGATCGAATGAAAATAAGCAAAAAATAATATATCTAGTTTTTAAAGAAGTAGGTAAACTAAATAATGAAACATTAGAAGAAAACAAATCTGAACGAACTGCTGAAACACCTTAGGAAGGTCTTGTCTTTCCGGTCCCTAAAATTGAAATCGGTTGAAGGTCGCCATGATCTTCATGTAACACATAACGAAACCTTGTAGTCAATAAACTGGCAGTTGCATTGGTACGTGGAAATCTCAGTTTAATATGAAATTTGATATAACTTTTTCTGTGTGTTACATAGCCGGTTTACATAGCCTCATCCAACGCGAGAGGGGTTCGGAAACTTCGAGATAGTTATTAATGCAGGCTCCAAACGCAGTTGAGGGTTTGCAGAACTTTCGGAAATTCTCCCAACCGTTCCTTTTAGATGAGGTTATGCAAACACGGAAAGAATGCTCTAATGTTTTTATAAAATATTCCTCAAATATTCGCGCGAGTCGTCACAAAACGTCACAACCGTGGTTACATATACTCTCATCTAAACACACCTACCAACCAATTAGAGCGCGCGAAGTATCTCACCCTGATTATCCTCTGCAAAAAAGGCGATAAATAAATTTCGGCTCGGAAATCGTCCATTACAGATTGAAACTGGCAGACATGCGATCCCAAAATCTCAGAAAATTTGCATGAATCAGCATTTTATATTTTCCTGTTACCTTTACGATAACTTATGCTTGAGGTTTTTTTAGAAGACACAAATAGAAAGTAGCATCATCATTTTTGATGTTCTAAATGATAAATAAAAAATTGCTTTTCTTTTTACTAATGTTGATTACTTTATCTACAGACTTACAGCTGCCTAAATCCATCACATGCATGAATTACAGACAGACTGCTACTGCACCAGTTATGGGGTCCGGCTATTACTTAATCTATTAAATTATTTTAACTTAGCTCCATTACACTAGTACTACTATATTTTGGGTAAGTAATACCATGTACTCCGGTATGGGAATACTGAAATTAATTCTTGTTGTTGCTATTGCTATAAAAAACCAATATACACAAAAAGATCGACATAAAATGCTGTGTTGGGAAGAATTTTAAACCAAACGACAAAACGTTTGAGTTTATAAAACAGAAGAAGACATAAATAGCAAGTATCGTCATTTTGATGTTGTAAATCAACTCAAACGTTTTGTAGTTTTATTTATTTTTTTTTATTAAAAAAAAAATGTTCACTTGTCTGCTGCTTTCAAGACCCTTCGTTGGGAAGATAAGAAAGGCCTTGGATTTCAAACATCCTAAGGGAGTCTCATTAATTTGGATCTTAGAATGGTGCTGTTGAATATATTTCCACGTTGCTAGAAAAAAGTTCATGCCACCTTGCCTGAAAAGGTGGGAAACAAATAATCGGCTAAAGCACATATTCCTGATTATTTTTGACAGATCTTGGCTCTATTTGTTGTGAAGGAATCATCAGTATTATAAACAATACAACTTTGTACAACCTTAATAATTTTCACTGAGGTCACTCGAAGACAACGGTCAGCGGTTTTACCATGAATGACAGGTGTTTAACACCGGACGCTAAAACATTGCAAGGGTAAAAAAGAAGTTGAAAGCTGATAAAGATTCTACGAGACCTTTGAAAAAGTAGAATGTTCGGTGTTTTGTTTGAAGTGAACGAAAGAAAAATAAACATTGCGCGATCTAGTTACGATTAATTAGCATATCGTGACAAATAAAATACACATTCTTAGCCCAAAATTAGATCGAGGAGAATGGTTTAAATTTAATGATTTTCAGCTCGCAAAAATCGCCACAAATAATTGATTTGAGAATTTTTTTCGGTATCAGTGAAGTTTAAGTTAGCGATCAAGGGAAAGTAACTATTAA
>JAHPZR010018655.1:0-27500 GCA_019787425.1 Platygyra sinensis | reverse complement strand
ATTGTAGCTATTAGAAATACAACTTGTATGAATCTTCGGACAAAATGAATTTGTTTTTGGTTATGGTCACTTCTACACCACAATGGTGATGGATTAACCACTATCCAGATTCTTTTCAACATTTATTGACCTATGCAATCTAGACTGAAAAGAAAATGAGATTTCTCAATGGCAGGATCTTGAAGAATTTATTTTATAAAGTAAATCTTGAAAAATTTATTCTATAACTAAGTAAATATGGTAACTGAAATATTAATTGTAACTCAAAAGCATCACAGTAGGCATTCAAACATTAATGCTTAACTGCAGCTTTTGATTAAAATTATTTTCTCTTTTTAAAAGAGAGCATGGGAAAAAGCATCCTCTAGCAAATTAAACTACATTATCTGTTCAGTTTAAAACAAGAGACATACCGGTAAATCAACATAAAGGACAGTGTATTACGACACAGTATTTCAAATAAGTTTAAAGTAGATAGCAAAATGTCTAAAGTAAGGGTGGACATTGAAGAGAGGAAAAAGAGAAAGTTTTGATGAAACCAGAAAACAGTGACAAAACATTCTAAATACAGACTGTATCTGTCATTAATGCAACAGTTAAATTACAGTTTGGTTGAATTTATTTAATTTTCAGTACATTGGAAATTCTTTATATTAGGTTATTTAGAGTTTTTGTTTTCACAAAAACAAATTGCTCAATACTGTCACATCACAATAACAACATTATTATTGGACTCAAAATGTTGCAATTTGCAATGTACAATAGTGCGAAATAAGAAGTCCAGTTAATAGAATCAGATTGATAAGTTGATCTTCTTTTTCTAGATGACCATTTTAAGAAGTGCATAAGGGACATTTCGTCTTTGCTCTTCCTGGAAAATAGAGCTGTTAACATGAAGAATTAATTTATGGTAACATGCCAATTAAAACAATAAGATTGTTTAATAATATAATTGAGCAAATTCACATTAAAAGATTTTCAAACATCACAGATGCACTGATTTTTGACATCTTTTTGACATGTGAACTTGCAGTTATGTTAACTCTACAACTGTTATGAAGTTCAAATAAATAATAATGTTGCATTTCTACGTTTGCACTGTTGTGAGCTCAAGCTATAACACAGTAGTCTCAGTCATTTTTCACAATGCATGTAATTATTAGTTTCAAAATGTTGAAACCTCAAATAATGGTTTACCAAGGTAGATAAAATATCAGAGGCAATATAAAGCAAAAAAAACTATCGGGGGTGTTAAAGGATGGAGAGGACTGTTAGTAATGATTTCAAACTGACGAAGTGACTGGCAAAAGTGCTTCTCAGACTCATTAAGAATTCATAAAGGTAAAACAAAGAACCTGATCTTAATTAGCAAACATTTTGACAATTATTTTACTACTTCATTTACTCCTTAGTTTTTGTTCCAATTGGCAAGATACATTAGACACTTGAGACAGCCCAAACACCTAAAATTTCATCAAAAATACTCTGCTGTGCATCCTATTATCAATTCTCTACTCAGTGTTTGGATATCCTGATGTAACACTGTCTCTCGTGTTTGATATATTACACCAGTCAATGCATACTTCGGTCACCTGCTCTAATTATCGCTGACTTTTCATAACCATCATCTGACCATTCAGGAAATTTGAGAAACTTGGGAATATTATCCCTACCCCATACCTGCCAACCCCTAGAGTACAAAAATCCGGAGACGTCTAGAAATCTTTGCATTGTGAGAATGTCATTAAAGACAATGTTCAGGAATAACCTCCAAAAGTCACCCAAAAGGCATTCAGGGAGACCGGGAGATTTAATGAAAAACATGGAGACTCCTGGGAAAACCTGGAGAGTTGGCAGGTATGCTACCCTCAAATTTTCTAGAGTAGATTTCCATGAAGACTGTCCCATAAAAGACCTTGTTGTTTGAAAAAAAAATCCATGGGGTACTGTACCTTATGCTCACTAAATTTCTCACTAATTTTGCGAAAAGTCGAGGGCCACATTTGCAAGGTTGAATTTCGCAATTTTGATCATTATTGTAAACAATAGGAAGCATAAAGCATAATAATTCATGGTATTCCACCATAGGTACATCCACATTTACAAATTATCTTATGTCCCGTTTGACAACTGCACAAGTCAGATTTTGAACAACGTAGCAGCAGAGGACAGTTCCGACAGCCAGAGTGATGCAGTGGAAGATAACTGATGGACAAAATCAAACAAAAACCCCTAAACATGAGGCTGAGACATGTTGAAATAACAGTAATAAAACTAAATTTCGTGATATTTTTCAAAATCACACAATTTTTCTCAAAACTCGTGAAATTTAGTGAGAATAAGGTAGAATATTTCTGGAGCAGGGGAAGGTGGGGATAACAAATATCCCTGTAAACTATTCATTTGTCCAATGCATATTTTTTTCAAATGCATATTGTATGTTTCCTAGCACATTCACTGTCTTCAAAGGGTGCATTAGTGAGGACACCACCACCATGGAAGTTAACAGTAGGGAATTAGCAAGGTGTAGCTAAGTGTGTTGGCCACCATGAACAACGTTATTTTGCGTTTGTGCCCACAATGGAAACAAGAGACTAAAGATCATGGCCTCTTGTTGGAAATCAAAATTAATTGTCATTTATTAGAAATGTTAAGTGTCCCACTATCAAAGCATGGCCTGCATGTAATCAAGAGAAAAGGGCTTGACTCTCCTTTAAGACTGATAGGAGTTCTACAAGTTCACTTCTTTTATAGAAGTCAACTAATTTGGATACTCAGGCAACCAAGGTGCATAGCTTTTGATGTATTTCCCAGGGGGAGACTTGCATATCAAAAGATCCTTGTCGTCTCGCTTAATAAATTATATAAATCAAGGATTTTGGTCTCGCATGTTGTTGAGGAAACCTCACTATTGTTAGCTGTCAAGTATCTTGGCAGTAGGGTGCCCTCAAAGAAATAATGATAATAAAAAGGCTCTTCTTACTGTGTTTAGGCGTGATTTCTGTTGGTTTCTCGATTCCAGCCTACTAGCATGGGCTTCTTTCCTGAACAACATCTGGTAATGAAGGTTTTTCTGTTTTAATCGGTATCTTTTAGGGGTCAAATAAAGCTAGAGCCACGCCCAGATTGGTCTCCTTTTCATATAGGCGTTCTCTGCCCCCGCACCCGCCCCCCCCCCCCCCCCCCTCGCCGCACCCCGCCGGTGTTAAACATTGTCAAGATGTTGCATCCAAAATGGTTTTAGAAAGCACGTTCTCAATGCTTTGACCGGAAGCCTTTAACGTGTATATAAAAGCATTAATTTAAAAGAAAAGTGCAATTTAACTGTTGTTTCTGGAAACAATCGTAAAGAAAAACATTCCTGACATCGCGCTCGCCGAAATGATTTTTGTCCGCGTTTTGTTTTTAGTCAATGAAGTGTGAATTTGCATTGTGAAAAACAATTGCAACTCCTACAGTAAACAATGCAAGGCCGAATTGTTAATCTATATACAAGAGATATTTCCAATGAATAACTTACCTTGAATTTTAAGTAAGAAGGCCTCTTCCGTCGCGTCCTCTTTCCTTCCGCGATAACACCGTGCACATGGCGCAGAAAGCATGGCGTGACAAGTCTCCCGGGAAACAATTCGCGCCTCGAGCGACAAGGCTATAAACAACAGATAAACCGCGCCTTCTGATTGGACCATACAATGTTTTGTTTGTTAGTGTAGCTGCTGTAATCGCTATTTTCTTGATTACTGTTACATAAAGGGTTAGACAAAGATTGCCCTTCTATGTGCTTCTGTGTGGTTGGCCGGGAATATTTTTGGTATCGATTTCGATGTTCCGCCTGTTGTTCTGAAGGCAACCAGTACGTTATTTTGTGTGATTTAGAAAGAAATGTTATACATGTAATGTATATTGGGTCTATATTGACTCGCGATTTTATATTTAAAGCTACTGACAAGTTTCTCCCTCAGCGGCCTCCATCAGAAGGTGTCGGCCATGGATTATGCGCCCTAATCACGGCTAGAAAGACAAGTCTGAGCCTGGAATGACAACAGTCTCTACTGCATCGAGTCCAGGGTTGTCTCTACAGGATCACGCCTTTTATCTGGCTCTCTTTGTTCTCTAAATTTAACACAATTTAGAAAGGAAGGGGGAAATACCTTCTCCTCCCTTATTTCTTCAAGGGATAGTCCTCATTGGACAAGCCACCCCCTGGGGATTGCAAAAAAAGTTAACTTGTTCCCATTCCCTTTTTGGTTGACATCAACATGCAGAAGGTTAGACTTGTGAAAGGCATTTGGCACGGTATGTACCCTTGCATTCTCACGTCTATTTCACATAATTTTTACCACGTCACATAATGTATGCCGGCTCCAAGACCTCGTGGAAGGTAACCTCGTCACGCCTAATTTACTTGTTTTCACTTTCTAACCCTCTGATATCTCTGGAAATTGGAGGATGTTGAGGATAGATAATCGCACAAGTTGTTACCAAAGTGCGCTTTTGAAAAAAAGGCAAAATTAAGAAACCTATTCAATTAAAAAGTTATCTAATTACAAGTGATCATCGTCCGCCCAAGAAAACTTAATCAACCAAGAACATGATTTTTGGTTTGATTTGTGCGTATATTTCAGGGCCGCCGACAAAGTCTAGCTCTTACTGCAGTCAGCTGAACTTAATTAGATCAAAGCACATGTGGTTTGTTACAAAAAGCGGACGTACTTCCTAGTTCAGTCGTTACGATCAGGCTCTGTGACAATTTATTTGCACAAAATACTTTTCTTGACATCACTAGATCCAAACCCTACTAAATTTAAAGAGTACGCGGACATTATCATAAATTAATAATACAAGAAATATCCCTGAACCTTATCTCCTTAACATCTTTGTTCCCTGGGATTTACCCGTAAAATTTGGAAGGGGTGTTCCACATTTCAAGGGAAAACCCCTGGGGCGAGGTTGAACGTTCTCTGACCAATCAGAAAGCAAAGATTCGGTCATGTGAATTTCCCGCGCATTTCGCGGATTCCCTGCCATTGCTTTGCGTTCGTCTGATCGGTTTAAGCGATTGGTTCATTACATGATGATCTTAAGTCAAGGAAAAGCGAAATAACAGCAATGGAAGTCGATTGAAGATAAACTGATAATTTCTCCTGTTTAATAATCTAGTAAATGCCAACATTAAACAACTCAGGTTTGTCCTTGAGTGGGATCAGAGAAAAAATAATTTAGTCCCCAAAGAGTGTCCTCAGCTATGAACGTAACCACCCTGTGGAGTCATTTCTTTTCTATTCTGTCGAAAGACGTCATACATTTAAGGTCCTACTTATCTAACAACAGTAACTGATAAAAAACTGCACATAATTGTTTGGTATTTTGTAGCTCGAGAGTTCTGTCTGACCTAAAAAATGAAGAAGACAAAAAGCACCGTCTCTTTCATGTACTTTTCTCGTGACTGGCTCAAAAGCTCCCCGTCAAATCCCAATGCCGACAAACTCGGAATTCTCTTCCCCAGTCCCATACATTTGATTATTAATCAAGGCAATTTTACTCATTTGATCAGCTGTGTCATTCGCATGACATGTACGTCAGACCTTGTGTAGATATTTTTAAGGGGAATTTAGACGTCAGTCCATTCTAGCTTTGACAGAAAGGCTAACAAAAAGCCAAGGATAGCAAAAGAGTCTTGCAGACCATGAATGGCATGGTGGCGATCAAAGGTTCCTGGTCCTGACTCATTGTCCGTCACGCAATCAACTTCTGCTGCAGTCAAGCAATTTAAATGATACCATATCCAAGATCACTGTTTAAAGAGGTTTCTCTAGGGAATGGGATTATCTGCGAGCACCCATGACTAAACAATTTAACAGGCAGCCCTTGACGAGAAAGAAATGTCACTGACTAATAAAAGTAAATTGACCTAAATTGGATAACTTGATTTTGCTGTTTCGTCAGTTAAATGTTGTGTCTCTTATCGAGGCACATTTTTGCCTTTAACATGTTAATTCACCTCTTTCAGAGATTGAGTGAATCGAGGTCGAGGTGGAATGACAACATTAGGACCATTAGTAGGTTACTGAACAGTATGTGAGCCTTGAAGTGATGCATGTTTGGTTGGAAAACTGAAAACAATTAGACTTGCAGATTTGCGGGCAGATAGGTAGTAGCCTACGTAAACCCACTTTCTCTCCCAAGAATTTTTTCTCTGCTTTTTTGTTTTGTTTTCTTTTTTGTTTCTAACTTTTTCTGAGGGGAGGATAGGGGTGGTAGTGTGAGAGGACCAAAAGCGTAACAGAGAGATTAAGAAAGCGTTGCAGTGGAAGATTAACAAAGTTAGAAGAAGATAAACAGATTAGCGAAAGCTCTACATGAAGTATAGCGTGTCGAAAGGGTTACAGGAAGATTAGCAATGGCTTCGGAGGGTAGCTATATGAAGTTTTCGAGTAGCCTATAATGTCAGTGATCTCCTACCTCAGCCTAATTAATCCCTGGGAAAGAGATGGAGGTTAGGTTGAGGGTGGGAGATGAATGAATTTCAGGCTAGACGAGCCCCCCGCCCTTACCACTAATTACCTAACTGTCCAGCAAAAACATTGTACTGCGGCTCAAATACAATTATATACGCAAAAGCGTTACAAAAAGATAAGCAAAAGCGTTACAGGAAGATTAGCAATAGCGTTACACCAAGATGAACAATAGCGTTACAGGAAGATTAGCAATAGGAAGTTGTATAAGAACAGGGCTTACGACCGGAATTTTACTGTATTTGGAACGAGATTCTCAAGCATAGTGTTAGTATTTTAACTAAATTGTGCGTGACTTAACTGTTAGTAATTGTTGGTGGATTCTTAGTGGTGAAGTTTAGTAAGCTCGGGCCAAAGATCGCCAATCAAAGAGAAAACAGGACAAAAGAATGACAAACCAAAGCAAAAGAATGCGGGATCCCATCTCTAAAAAGCGATAAACAGAAGTGAAATCATAAGAATGAAATAACCTTTAAAAATCAGCACTTCCAACTCGATATCCCTACTTATTTCTTGAAATCATTTTACCTCGGATGTTTATCATACTGAAAGAATTCTCGTTTTACTTAGCGATGCGTTCCATAACTTATAATCCATCAAGTATTTTCGCTCACGCGCGATAGTCCTGATGTGTCAAGTGCGTGAATATAACCCAGCTAAAACTGCAAAATCTCCGAGTGATTTTCCCCAATTTTCAAAACTGTCCACGTTGCAAAAACATTTCAAGCATAATTAAGACCCCCCCAATTAGCCCAGTAGCCTCCATTTAGCATGGAAATACGCTTGGATATTTGTCCTTGGACATTATCTCTTCCTCAAAGCTCACAACAGCCGGATTATGTCTACGGACAAATATATACCTCTCGGTTACTAACCGAATTCTAGGGCCGTACTGTAAGTTGCGGACGGAGTATTTTCTCCATCGATTTATGGCCCAAGCGCAAAGCACGCGGGCCATAAACGAGGGTCCGTAACTTACAGTATGGACCGAGAAGACGAGGTTAGTAATAAAGATATTTATTTGATCTTTACGGTGTCTGCTGGGTTCGGAAGCGATTTGTATACATGCGAAACGGCTTCAAATTTTTGACGCGCGTCAAAAGGAAAACGATTCAACTGAAATCATTATTAAGAGTCGTTTAAATACTCAATTTTAGAAGTAAAAGAACGTTTTAAACTTTTACTTGCTATAAAAGTTAAGAACAGTTAGCGATAAATCACGATAACATTCTTAAATTTTAGCAGGTAGTACAGTAGATTAGAATACACCCGCTAAATTGACCAATCAAAGGCCGCGTACTAACTGAGAGATAATAACGGAGCTTATTATATGACTAGCTCTGTGAGCGGGCAAGATGAACCAAATCGCGCGCTGTGATTGGCTACCCGAGCGGGCAAGATGGAGCCATCTTTCCCGCTCGGGACTACCCGCTGCATCCCGAAAGCAAAATTTCACCAAAAGCCATATAATAAATCCTTTATTGACCAAGTTTGTTCGGTCAAGATGGCTGGATATTGGCCTCGTTCTTTTTTTTGCGAGTTTATGGACCGAGACGAAGTCGAGGTCCATAAACACGCAAAAAAAGAACTTGGCCAATATCCAGCCATCTTGACCTCACACTTGGTCAATAACCCATACATATTTTCGCGCCATATAGAGGCTATTGTTTAGATATTGAATACGCGGAATTTTGACAAAACGTTGAAAGCTTTTTATTAGTGTAACCTAAAAATTAAGAGCTGTAGTTTATAACCAAAAGCAAGCACCTGCGACTACTGCACTGCCGGATTACAAAACCTTCAGTATTGTCAGTACAAGAAATCAAGTAAGAATGAATTGTTTTGCCCAAAACTGCGCTCTAAACATAACCTATTAACCTATACACGATTTTAATTAACGCGCCCCAATCCGAGATACATGCTCCTGGTTACACATCTTAACCATAATTATTAGACTACCAGCTTCTCTTTTTGAACTTTCCTTTTAAATCGCTAAATTTATCCACCTAATATAGTATAATTAAGCAATAGACCACAAGTTTCTATGGGTTATAAGCTGATAAACCACACGGGATGTTGGTAGAACACGAAAAGAATTTGTAAACCACGAGCCGCAGGCGAGTGGTTTACGAATTCTTCGAGTGTTCTACCAACATCCCAAGTGGTTTATCAGCCTATAACTCATAGAAAACTTGTGGTCTATTGCTTTTATATAATAATTCAGAAGACGCGCGATTTTTCCTTGGGTTTACGGGCACAATAACCCACAGCTGATTGACCAATCAGAGCGCGCGCATTGATTTGGTTATTGTATAATTCATTATTAATATCCCCCTAGACAAATCTCCACCAAACAAAATTGTCAGTGATTAAGCAAGAAGGCCCTCCTCCTTGACTTCTCATAGATGCCAATATAAAACGGCCACAGTCGCTTGGAGGAAAGAACCTAAAGTATTGTACACCGCAAAAAAAATCCCAAACTCGGCGGGAAGGAAGACAGAGAACAAACAGAGTATGCGCGACTAATTTACAATTCACAGTTCGCTCAGAATAAATCCTAATAAGTTATAAAACCCCCGTAACAACATCTAATCATAAAACGGTGCGAAAACTCCGATACCAATCTAGACATCTAAACTTGGTCCGAACGAGGTACGTTTTCTGGTCTGTATAAAATTCCGTTCCTAGGCTGAATGCGACAATCACTTCTCTCTGATTTGCGGGGAAAATTGAACTACATTTACGACTACCATTAAGAAACCGTTATACATAGTTATAAACATCGTTTCAAGAAAAGTTTTGTTTGCACTCATAATAATTTGAATTCTTACCGCACCGCAGAGCGGCGAAGATTAAAAAATCCTAGCATGATACCCAGTCTTTACACGTCCGTGTCATTGATGAGGCCTGTTGATTCGCTTTTACCGTCCATGTCCGGGTCTCCATTTGACATTTTACTAGACTCCTTGGCCATGCTGGCTAGCGTGCCTCGTTTTGGTATGACAGGTGACTCCTGTTCCCCTTCTGACAGGCGCACTGACACTTTCTCCTGGGTCTTGACGTACATGCTCCAGGGCGAGACGTCAGCCTGGTTCTTCTCCGGTTGGAAGACGATAACGTACCACTTAGGCAGGTAGATGCAGGCTAGAATGTTGATGGCGAACAGGAAATCCACAAAGGCCAAGCCGAAAATCTTCCCCTTGCCGACTGCGCCGTATTCTATCGTGACATAAAGGAAACATATCACGTACCAGATGAACATACAAAAGGAAGTCCACCGCACTTCCATGTCGTTCTCAGGGGTGATCTCTTCGTTCATGGACATGATAGAATACACAGTTGTCACAGCCATAATGTAGAATATGACCACCAGGAAACCAAAGCCCGTGTGAATGGAACACTCGATGTAAACGGTGAATGGGTCGTCTGTTGGGTAGCGCAAAATCTCGTTTGGAAGCAAGACCGCTATAAGAATTGTTGCAATCACGTGGATGGTGAAGGCTCCTATGGCGAATGCTAAGCGAGGAGTGCAAATGCACTGGCCCCAGCTCTCCTTGATTTGACCGTCGGAGTCGTAGTATCGGTTGTCGACGAATACGCTCTTACCCATCAAAGCAGCCAGGGGAACACCAAGAGTTAGAATGAAGAAAGCTCGATAGCCTTCACAGGATGCTTCGTTAGGCTTGCTAAGCAGGGGTATGGGTATCAGAAAGAGGATAACAACGAAAGGCAGTAGCAAGAGTGTGGCATTCTTGGCTCGACGCATGACAGGTGTCTCTCTGTTCCTGAAAAGCACCACTGCAACGTAAACACTAAAGCATACGCCCGCCACCATCAAGAACAGCATAATAAGGCTACCAGCATCACTCCAATACACGTAGTCTTCAAACTGAGTGATGCATTCGTCCTGCTCATTACTAGCAGCGGAGCCCGCTGGGCATGGCTTGCACGCTAAGGAGTCTTCCATTTCGCTGACTGAATTTTCCGCGCAAGGCAAGCATTGCCAGCAGCATTCGGCCTCACCTCGAGTCTCCTTTAAGGCTTTGTATGTGCCAGGCTTGCACAGATCGTGACAAGCGGATTTCGGAATCTCGTCTTCCTTTGTGTTCCATTTAATCTTTATTGATGCTCGTATTGCCAGCTCTGGAGTGTCGCGGCCCGATTGTTTCCAGCTTCCGACTTCAGATAGCTGCAGGTTTTTCTCCTCTTGGGCAGACACAGCTGATCCATTTTCAGTTTTCTGCAGAGTCCAAATCCTGTACTCTACATCGTTAAGGTTCCTCTGACTATTGAAACTTATATGGTTCCCACTGAGGCTTGTAAAATTCACGTTCTTAATGAACTCAAAAAAGTGGTGATCTTCCGGGCAATTTGTCTTGCACTTTTCCTTAGCGGATAGAGCGTGGGCCACCGCAAATATAGAATCAATAGTGCAGGTGGCACTATCTGCCATTGAAATTAACGATGTCACGAGCTGCTGCAATAAAGTCTGGTTAACACCGCAAAGCGGACCGTTGCACAGAGCCTTAGTGGGGGTGGCCTTAGACGGGGTGGCCGGTGCTGTTGATGGAGACGATGTAGGTGTAAGTGGAAGAGGCTTAGTAGTGTTTCCGGAGGAATTAGAGGAGCTGTTCGGTTGAACACTTGAAGCAACTGGTGCTTGGGTCGGTGGGCTTGTTGTACTCTCGGCGGTGGATTTAGCATCCGGTGCGGTAGTAACAGGTTCGGAGGCCACCATGTTCATGATCCATTTGTTTCGTTTAGGAGACGTGAGAAGGTCCTGCAAATGTGCTTTAAACTGGACGATAGACGCCGATGTTCCAACTTTGAACATTCCTTGAGCAGCAGTGTTTTCAATTGGAAATCTCGCTTCATTGTCCCACGACGATTCACTTCCGATCCAGGTAACGTCGCTAATTTTCTGCTTGAACGCTTCGTCAATGATACCCTTGAATATGCGCTTGGATGTCAACATTACAACCACTGAAAAATTCTTCTCTGCCCTCAAGGAGCTGATAAATTTTTGGATTTGCACGCCACTGGCGTTTGATGCCAGCGAGTATTTCCTACCGACGCAGACAAACTTTTGCTCTGCCTCTTGTTGGAAAAGTTCGGCTTCGTACTTTCCCTCGGCACTGTCGTCGTGCACGACTCCGACGTAAGTCCATTTAAATCGCGCGGCTAGGTGAACAATCGCTCTTAGGTTGGTTTTATCCCTTGCGATAGCATGAAAAATAAACTCAGTACCAGAGATCAGGTCCGGCTTGTACTTGACTTGGTAAGTGGAAGTGATGCAGCTCATGTGAGGTGTTTGTTTGCTGAGTAACATAAGCAAGGCGCGGTGATACTCGGGAAGCTGCAGTGGTAGATTGCCTACTGCTGCAGCCAGAGGCTGGTCTTCCGGTCGCGGAGAATTCACCACCAGATCAATAGCAGCCGAAAGCGGGCTCGGACAAGTGTCTCTTATGTCACAGCCTAGCTTTGATCCCAGTGTCAGATAATTTTGGTCATTGATGGCCTTTAGTGCAAACAAAATGGCTTCGACTGTCAAGAAGCCATGCAAGTCTGGAGTAACGCATGAATCTCCGCTTTCTTTTTGGTGTACGGAAACGAGACCGCCGATGATCGTGTCCCCGGGTTCTTCGAGGGATTCTCCCGCGGAAGTGTAGCGGAGCCAGAGCGCGATAACAAATGCACTTACAGAAATCTTGTCCATGTTTTCTTGTCCACTGTAAAGGCCAGATGGGTCTGTTCTTGTCGAGAAAAGATTAAGTCAAGTCGAAAATCATGGACTTCTCGGATCGATCCTGTAAAAACAAGCGTAAAACAAAACGTTTACAAGACAAAGAAAAAGATGTTTCACAATTTGCTCAATATATCATTACTACACAATTTCAGTGATTACGCGAATGACAAAAATAATGAAGCAAGGTTACCCGGTTATTGTTGTGTAAGAGTCCTTTATGTTATTTGAACTTGAATAAGTCCACGTACCTTGAATTATAAAGTAGATCTGAACGGATGCAAATTGCAGATAATGTCATAATATAGACAGCATTAAATCTATTTACACCGTACTGTCACAAGAGAATAACTTTGTTACCAGTGCATAGCAGATTTCTTAACAGCCAAGTGAATTGTCAGCTAGTGGCGGGCATTCACACTTGGCTCGAGAGCATTTGCATTTAACCCCAAACAAACATAATAAAAGCAATTATCATAAGTACATCTTGCTTTAAAACAAGACCTGTGGGCAGCTGCTCGTTCATTTTTAAAAATTAAACGAGAAAATTGGCCTCTGATTATTAGGTTTCCTGTTTTCTTGGGCTTGCATGCGCGAAATTCAAACAACGTTGCAAACTCTTCGATATCAAGGCAGCAGACGAGTAACCAACGCTCACCGTATGAAGTTTTACATTCTGGCGCCCGCTGAATTTATTGCTATCTTACTGCGTCACGACACAAAAACAACTGTCGAGACTCTTTGTGGTCACAAATGCATAGGATTATATCAAAACAAAAATATATACGTTAATTGCGTAGGGTAGGTGGAAAACAACGAAGTGAAATCGCAGATGCGAAGTGGTTCAGCAAAAAAAAGATTGAAAGAGATGGTTTTCTACGTTGACTTTATTCCCTGTAATTTGCATAAATCTGTATTGTGGTTCTCTTATTGGTGAGGTCTGTCTGAGAGACAGGTTCGGTAACAGTGAGTCATATGGAACAGAATACTTCCAAATATTTACTTGCCGCACAAAGCAGTGCTCCTGAGAGCTGACACGAGGCACTGCTGTTTCTTTGTTCTATACACTATGGAAACTAATGTAAGCATATAGCTCACAAAAGAGGAGCTTTTGTGTATCATGGTCTCGTGAGAGAGTTTATTCGAACTATTGTGGTGTAAAAATTGATTTCCAGCGTTCAACTTGCCGGTAATTAAAGTTTCTCAGGTTGATCTTACGTGCTGATAACAAGCAACACTGCCCAAGGTTCGAATGGTCATGCTATGATAACTTAAGTTCGTGAAGACAATGGAGATGTCAGAATGGATATTAATCGCTCCATAATACACGGATCAGCTTGAAGGCGTGGCAAATGTTTAGCTGTTTCTAGAAAGACCGTATCTGCCTGCCTGCAGCCTCGGTGTCTTTTCATGTTTTAATTAAACAAAAAAAATTAAAGGCAGGACTGTTGCAGGCGTTGAAATCGTGGACGAGAACGAGCAGAAACGTAACGGGGCAAGTCTGGTAAAACAAAAAAGGGAATTGAAAAAAGGCCAGTTCTGAATGTTCCTTTGTTTACTTTATCTTTCACCAATTTATTTCGCCTTTCCTATTGATTTTCTATAACAATTCAACAGCGCTGAAATACGCTAATTAATGAAATGATTAGGAATGGAATCAATCAGCTCTATAGTTTCGTTGCATTTTTTTCTGCCACTGAGCATTTCAGTATAAAGTAAGTTTTAACGCTCCAAACAAACAAACATTGCAATTGTGCGACTCGACTGAATTCTTGAAACTCAGGGAATAGTAAATAACAGTTAAGTGCATGCTGGGTCGGTCAGTCATCAGATAAATACTAAAGAGATGTGACAAGTTTTTACCGCTCAGCACGAAATATTGACGTGCATCAAGAGAGAAGAAAGAATGTTTCTTCACAACGCTCTCCTCTACGAGACATTACGCAAACACTCATGACAAATGATATGCACCTGCTTCGAAAATCCCTTACCGCCAAAAGTAATTTTAATATCATTTATTAACGGGACTTGGTACGGAACAGATGAAAATTTGGTATCAGAGAGAGTCACAGTAGATTGACCCCTTATGTTTATCCATACTCTCACGTTTGTTTAAGTGTAATCATTTGAAAGCATCAATGGAGGGATTGTAAGGTTCTCAATGTGCTGTTCTGAGCTTCGAATTCAGAAAGAAGACATCTTTTGTAGCATTCAAGTAGAAAACGTGCTTCGCTGTCAGTTTTAAGCCGCGTAGGACTGAGAACAAGGCAACAACAGCTTACTCTAGCGCTCTATACCCCATTTGATTGTTGTTTTCCGCGCGATTTTGGCCTCATAACATATTATTCTCCACCGTAAAATTACGCTATTATTTTCCCAGGAAGAGATTCTTTTCAAACTTTCACCAATCAGTCGAAGCGAGATTGTTTATCACAAAATCTTTAACAGATGCTGTCAAAGTGTGGAAAATTCTTCCGTTTGTCCTTGAAATTGCGTGACCATGGGGCTCAAAGTTTTATTGTGTATACGGTTTTTACAGTACACATTTCACCATTTTATTTCATTAGTATTGTGCCGATTGCTCCTTAAGCCTTGAATCTCGGGATTGCTTTTACAGTGAAAAGAAATAGTCAGTGGCGGAAACCTGACTTTGTTCACTGTTTTCCAGCGATGGTCTGCGATAAACTTATTAAAAAACAAGTAAAGCATTTGTCATGTGTGACCCATGACCGGTGCACCACTGCATCTGTTGATGATCGCTCGACTGTGCACAGTTCAGTGTGCGAAACGTCACTCAGATAAATCAGCTGTCGACGAAAATTGCATTATAAACGCATCTAAAATAGAATTTGTCGCTTAGTTCGCTTTCTTGTGCTCATTTCTTGCGATTCTAGCAGAGAAAACTTGAAGAAACAGACTAACTTGACATTCAATGTCAGCTGAGGTCAGCCATGCCGGCCGCTTGTTTCTCAGAATTTCTTCTCTCGCGACCTTCAACCAGTTTTTCTTTTAATTGAAACTAAGAAGTCTTCGATGGCAGTAGATGCATGGCATGGAAAGAAGTTTAGATAGTCTTTATCTTCTCTTCCCATAAACAGTTGTTTATAAGTGTACCAAAGCACGACGATATATTACGTATCGGATCAACCGTACGCCGGAAAATCGATCAAAAACCAATCGAGCGCGCGTGTTGAACTAAGCTAAGAAGATTGGGCTCTTAGTATACGATTTAAATAAATGAGCTTAACAAAAATATATTAGAAAGAATACCTCTTAACACCATCACAGTGTGAAGACTTGAAAGAGTACTTTAAGGGCATTATGGGCTAGTAAAAGCGAATTAAAAGCTATAAATTCAATTCAATCGTCTGGCTATTTTCAAGAGCAATGTGCTATGATTTGCCCCTCTTACTTTCAACGCACTCAACGGTCGATTTAAGGGTGATTTTTAATTCCTAGGTTTTCAACAATCTTAGAATCCTCTCTCCAAAGAAGGCCGGTTTAGTGCGCTTGTTTAGACAGAAATGACATAACTACAATCAACCGACATGTTTGTGTGAGCGACCACTAATGGAACTGTCCCATTCGTAAATGGCATAGAAATTAACGTGCACCAAATGTTTCATCGTTGCTTTCGACGCAGGTCTAAATTTCCAGGGACTCAACTTATATCTGCGTCTAAAGGTTTACCTAAACATGTCTTTCCAACAATTACATGTGGCCACCAGTTTTCGCGTGACGATCGATCACAAAAATTTGTGTTCTGCAGCCTGGTCCGAAAGCATGATACGCGATATTACTTGGCTATTCCGCGCTGAAATGCTGCCAGAAGCAGGTCTTACACAGCATTACATGAATTCTTACCTTTCAGCGACAACCCCACGCTGGATGGAAAACATGGGAAATTGTCGCAGATCTCCCTGGCAGAATTTATCAAGCGTTCAGTTCACTTCATTTAGTACCCCTATTACATGTCAATCTCTCAGAGGTCGGAGAAGAGCGCTACTCGAAAGCCCTTCAACAAAACACGCCAAAAATGTCACACGGACCAATCATAGCGCGCAGTGAGCGGGACAAAAATTGAAAAGTTGTATTTATAAACAGAAGATGGACACCCATTTTACAACCTGTCAAGTTGTTTCTGGCTCGGCTTTTCTCCTCACTAAAGCTTTTACTAAAAAGCGCCTCTGCGTTCTTCTCCCATCCAACCTGGACCAAGTTTTCTAAAGACAAATTTCGTTTCGTTCATTGCGGACCGGTAAAATAAAAACAGACAGTGAAAATATAAACCAGGCACACATATTGCGTATCACTGTCTATATTTTTTCAGTTTGTCCGTGATCCTCGTCAAGGAAGACATATAATCCTGAGACTTGTACTTATCGACGATTTCCAGAAACTGTCTTCTCGATCTTTCTAGATAAAGGGCGAGTTCGTTTGCGATCAATCCGGAATAAGAATAATTAGAATAATGCGAGTCAGCGTTTGTTTGGGAGCTATTCTCATCGGCCGGAATACCTGGATTTCCATTCCGGCTATTCTGCAGCAGAATAGCCGGAATATATTCCGGCATATATTCTTATTCCGGAATATCCCAAACGAATGTGTCCAAAGTTTCAGTATGAAGTAGTCATTGTGTTATTCACATACCGCTGTAAAATGCTTTCTGAAGCGAAGTACCAATCTTTTATTTTTGTCAGTCAACTTCAGAAAAGACACATGTTAGAAAGAAATGATAGAATTCGTAGCCGAGTACATATCAGATGTGCTGAAAAGCTATAGAAGAAGCCAGTTCTGAATTTACTGACACGCAAACAGTTTTCGAAGAATTGATTTATTTTACCAAGATAAAGATTGATTTGGGCTCTCTTATCAGTTTTAGTGACAAATCAGGACACAAGCCGTTCACTGACCGTTTATAGATCTTTCCTCTCAGGACGAGGTGTGTGCGTTTCTTTCCTACTCTGTTCTGGTATTGGAGACTGTTTCAGGTAAATTTAAAAGAACGTTTTAACATTTTTTAAGGGAAAATTTAAACTTACCCATTAATCTTTAGGCTCAGTTTCCCTGACTAATCCGTAACAAATAACCCTATAACTGAAACCCAAGAAATTCAGTTTAAACGACCTCTGCCCGGATGATTTCAGTTCTTCGGCTCTTGACTAGTGAGAGCATTCTAGTGAAGCAATAAGGACACAGTACATTAAAAGAGAACATAAACGGCTTCCAACTTAATTTGACTACCATCGTGGAAAAATCTGTGAAAAATCAGGATTTGCCTGGTAAAATTTACTAAATACGGTTTACAGGTCAGGCGCGCTTGTTTTCAAAGAAACTCGCCCGAGGCTGACGTTCAAGTAATCTTGCAAATACCCTGCACATAACATGCCTGACCCGGCGGTAACTACATCGCCAAATTAGGAATTAGAAATTATTGTTTTGCTTATTCCAGTCCCGAACAGTAAACCGGCCTGCTTGCTGTAGCGCTAGGCTACTTAAATGACTTCCAGTGTTAGAGGGACCCTAGAAAAGAGTTCATGAAATCACCAGTAGACCGCTGGCGGTCTGTTTTTCTCTCGATAGAAGTCAGACATGGAGGATGAGGCGAGACGCCCTTGCTTAAAAGGAATTGAGACGACTCAACCCATTTTGTCCAGTTCGATCGCTTTCGTGGATCATCAGTCGTTAGCAAAAAAACCAAATACCAACAGTACACGGAATATGAGAAGCGAAAACATCGACGAGAACAAGCAGTGTGTTTAAAAAGTTTGTTCCGATTTAAAGTTGCTAATTTTTAAACAAATCAATTGCTTGTTAGACCATTTTCAATATATTGAGGTAGAAAATTTATTAAAATAGCTGGCAATTCCAACATTTTAAATTGTCTATGAGATCTAGTTTCGATTGTCGGGCCAAATGTGCACATGCGCGTCTTCCCGCCATTTTTTCGCGCTCTTTGTGTATGTTGTTCCTATCCCGAATTTGTTGTTATTCCGGTTCTGAATTTTTTTCATGAACTTTCTGTTTTCTCTGCCACGAAAATGAAGTCAGACATTGTTTATGCTAGAGCTCAAGCAGCCATATTACGATGATCGTCTGGTCATTCAGCCAAAGAAATCGCTAATTTTTTTACAAGACGGAATGTTGGGCGAACAAGTGGTCGAAAAGAGAATGCTTCGAATAGAAACCAAGAAGCGGATGACCGTCTGTTTTGACCAATGGTGCTCGAAAATCAATCGAGATAGCGAAGTACAGACAGAAAGATATCGAAATGAAGCAAAGTGCGACAGTGATGGTGTGGGATGGCATGACGGATGGTTACACATGCTACCCACAGGCCAGACCTTAACTTCTGTGAAACCGTTAACATCAAGGCGTCAGGTGACAGTTTGCCCGATAGAAAGGAAGTCTTTTCGGACAAAGAAAGAGATGTCAGTCGCTCAGGATGAAGCAACGGAGCACCGGCTCACACTGCAAAGGCCGCCCAGACATTGCAAAAGAATTTGCCAAACTTTATAGCCAAGGATGGCTGGCAAGCAACCTCTCCTGATTTCAATCCCATTGAGAACATCTGAAGTATCATTGACGAGACAACGTACAAAGATCCAGCCCACAAAATGATGATATGAAAGAGGTGAAAAGGCCAGCCGACGCTTTGCATAGAAAAATTTGACTCTTAACACGCTTAAGACACCGAAAAAAACTCACACATGTCTAGGCACTTAGAAAATGTTATTAAAAATGAATAAAGGCGAGCATTCTGGTTACTAATAATCTGAATGATCGAATGAAAATAAGCAAAAAATAATATATCTAGTTTTTAAAGAAGTAGGTAAACTAAATAATGAAACATTAGAAGAAAACAAATCTGAACGAACTGCTGAAACACCTTAGGAAGGTCTTGTCTTTCCGGTCCCTAAAATTGAAATCGGTTGAAGGTCGCCATGATCTTCATGTAACACATAACGAAACCTTGTAGTCAATAAACTGGCAGTTGCATTGGTACGTGGAAATCTCAGTTTAATATGAAATTTGATATAACTTTTTCTGTGTGTTACATAGCCGGTTTACATAGCCTCATCCAAACGCGAGAGGGGTTCGGAAACTTCGAGATAGTTATTAATGCAGGCTCCAAACGCAGTTGAGGGTTTGCAGAACTTTCGGAAATTCTCCCAACCGTTCCTTTTAGATGAGGTTATGCAAACACGGAAAGAATGCTCTAATGTTTTTATAAAATATTCCTCAAATATTCGCGCGAGTCGTCACAAAACGTCACAACCGTGGTTACATATACTCTCATCTAAACACACCTACCAACCAATTAGAGCGCGCGAAGTATCTCACCCTGATTATCCTCTGCAAAAAAGGCGATAAATAAATTTCGGCTCGGAAATCGTCCATTACAGATTGAAACTGGCAGACATGCGATCCCAAAATCTCAGAAAATTTGCATGAATCAGCATTTTATATTTTCCTGTTACCTTTACGATAACTTATGCTTGAGGTTTTTTTAGAAGACACAAATAGAAAGTAGCATCATCATTTTTGATGTTCTAAATGATAAATAAAAAATTGCTTTTCTTTTTACTAATGTTGATTACTTTATCTACAGACTTACAGCTGCCTAAATCCATCACATGCATGAATTACAGACAGACTGCTACTGCACCAGTTATGGGGTCCGGCTATTACTTAATCTATTAAATTATTTTAACTTAGCTCCATTACACTAGTACTACTATATTTTGGGTAAGTAATACCATGTACTCCGGTATGGGAATACTGAAATTAATTCTTGTTGTTGCTATTGCTATAAAAACCAATATACACAAAAAGATCGACATAAAATGCTGTGTTGGGAAGAATTTTAAACCAAACGACAAAACGTTTGAGTTTATAAAACAGAAGAAGACATAAATAGCAAGTATCGTCATTTTGATGTTGTAAATCAACTCAAACGTTTTGTAGTTTTATTTATTTTTTTTTATTAAAAAAAAAATGTTCACTTGTCTGCTGCTTTCAAGACCCTTCGTTGGGAAGATAAGAAAGGCCTTGGATTTCAAACATCCTAAGGGAGTCTCATTAATTTGGATCTTAGAATGGTGCTGTTGAATATATTTCCACGTTGCTAGAAAAAAGTTCATGCCACCTTGCCTGAAAAGGTGGGAAACAAATAATCGGCTAAAGCACATATTCCTGATTATTTTTGACAGATCTTGGCTCTATTTGTTGTGAAGGAATCATCAGTATTATAAACAATACAACTTTGTACAACCTTAATAATTTTCACTGAGGTCACTCGAAGACAACGGTCAGCGGTTTTACCATGAATGACAGGTGTTTAACACCGGACGCTAAAACATTGCAAGGGTAAAAAAGAAGTTGAAAGCTGATAAAGATTCTACGAGACCTTTGAAAAAGTAGAATGTTCGGTGTTTTGTTTGAAGTGAACGAAAGAAAAATAAACATTGCGCGATCTAGTTACGATTAATTAGCATATCGTGACAAATAAAATACACATTCTTAGCCCAAAATTAGATCGAGGAGAATGGTTTAAATTTAATGATTTTCAGCTCGCAAAAATCGCCACAAATAATTGATTTGAGAATTTTTTTCGGTATCAGTGAAGTTTAAGTTAGCGATCAAGGGAAAGTAACTATTAAAGCAGTCAGAAGCAGTAGAAAAGCAATTTTATACCAGGAAAAATACTCACCGCAAGGTCTGATATTATTTAGTCGCGGAGATCCGACAGGAATCTTTTCCAAATCTCTTCCCAGTGGATAGCATTCACGATATTCTTGAACTCGAACATTGTCGTGAGATCATAAGGTTTTCTAGAAGACAACAGAGACAATTGACACAAATCTGAACAGAGACAAAAAAATTCTCTGCCCCGGCGCATTCAAAGCTTCAATCTTCGACGGTAACCCATGGTTCATTCAAGCGCCAGCAGCATGTTTTGTGATACCTTGAATAAAAACACAATAGGGGGGTGAACTTTTTCGCTATCAAACAACGCAGCGACAATAATCTCAAACTAAAAGAACCAATCAAGACTTTGAAATGCCATCCACCAGGCCGACTTACAATCCAAAAAGAGACTCTACTCCAATTGATGAAAACCAATGGCCGGATGCAAGAAACCAACTGCTTTCTATACAGGCCTTAATTTGAAAGAGCAAAATAATATATTTGCCACTAATGTTCGGGATAAATAATTTATAAACACTTGCGTGTAAATATAAATGGGCTCCTTTCCATTTTAAGCTCCAAAACCGACTATTATCTTGCACCCAAAAAGGAGGACAATTTTCATCAGCTTTCCATCATTAACAGAAGCCTGTCACTATTTACTCTCGCTTATCATCATGAATAATTTTACCAAAATGTTTTTTTTTATCTTTGACAGTTGCGAAATGATGATGTATTTTCATATGCCCGAGCTTATGAATACAACGTTTTGCAATCTCTTGCATGGGTTTTATCAAAATCGATTATATTTTTTCTGAAACCGGGATAAACTCCGGCCCGATGGGCCAAAGTTGCTTCGTATGCAGACGTTTTTTGCTTTATATTTAAAGCGTTACCTGATTCCCAGCTTACCCGTGTGCAATAGCCAGTATACAGGTTCTCAAGTTGAGGATCGGGAAGAGAAAGCGGAAAGAAAGGCCAGCCGTTTCCTTCTTGGCCCTTCCAGTCGTGGTCGGACCCCTCCAGCTGGAGTACGTGCACAGGCTAGTGCCGGTACAAGGGCTGTCGGGAATTAGCAGGGAGGCGCTAAAGAAAATACCAGGTTTTAGATTCTTGTGCCGTCGACTTTGGAAGTCAATGCTGGTCAGGACTGTTCCGACACCCAGTAAGAGTGATTCTGTTGACAGTTGCAGTGATATCTGTTATTTTTTGATGTTCACACCCAGTTGTTATTTAACCTAAAATTCAAAGCAAAAGATAGAGACACATCACAATAGACATGGGCAGGTCACAAGCAAGAAACAGAATCTAGTAATCGAGGTTCCAGCCCTGGGGATTTTGGCGAAAGTGGCCATTATTACCGTCAAGGAACTGAGTAACCAGGGACTTAACTAATTGGTATTTCAGCCATATGAACTTGGACACGCTAATTTGCAAAGTACTGAAAAGGGTTAACTTCAAGGAGCAAGGGAGAAACACAGTCCCCCACTTGAAGGCAAACGACATGGTACATGGTAACAAGGGGATTTATCTTTACGAAACAGGCGTCTAAAAAATAGTCTCTTTACTCTTGGAATGGGACTACAGGGAACAAGGTGAAAGCAAAGATAGTTTGTGGGAAACGGAGCATTGCAGAGGATAGTTATAGAGGTGGTCAGGGATGAAATATTTAAGAATAATTTGTGGAACATCAAAGGAAAATGGGTCGTAATCCCGGGGTCGTAATCGTCATCACAAAAAGTCGCCCCATTTTCCCGACGTCATTTCTCCCCGCCCCGGAAATACTTGCCCCCACGGGGTCAAGTATCCCTGGGGTGAAGAACAAATCGGATCCCGATTGGGGGGGTGGGGGGGGGGGGGTGGGTAGATACAAAGCAATGTTCCGTTCTTCTTGCAACATTTCTTTTGAAGAAGGAGCTAGAATGTATATCCTTCTTATATGCGATTAAAATATATTTATAGAAAGAAATCCAAAAACAAATCAACACACCTACATTGCGTGCTATCAAGTATTTACTTCTTTTCTCAATATATTTTGCTTTCATGTTTACCAAAGAAATACAAGGTTATAAGTTGGAAATTAATTCCTAAATCCGTTTAGGGCTTTAGTAGAGTGACCATAATAAATCAAATCACTGAAAGTGATAACAAACATCAACAGATCATCCTCTATTGACAAATATTGTACTTCCGTCGTGTAGTAGCTTAGAACCGCTGCTAATACAGGGGAACCCTCTTACAGGGCCTTGGTCAGCCACGCCTTTAATTTTGTTTACATGCGCGAATTTGGCTATTATATTTTATTTGGAACCTGTCGAAACGAAGAAAAATCACTGTGAAACTACTCAAGGTAATTAAACATACCTTCCGGAACACAGCTTACAGTAAAACAATAAGAATTCGCTTCACCATGCCATATCGATAATTTCGATGCATCGAAAATGGCGGAGACTGACTAGGGTCCTTTAATCCGGTCACCATCCAGCCACAAATATCCAGTCGTATTAACGGGGTGGTCATATTAAAGGGGGTTTTTTTAAATAAGAAGGTGGCTTACTGACGGTTTGTTCGGGCTGAATAATGAAGGTGGTCAATAACCAGATGGCAGTATTAACATGGTGGCCGTGAGGCGGAGAGTTCTACTGTAGTTGCATGTTTTTTTAAGAACTATTTCAGTCCCCGAAACTACACATGTGCTGTCCAAAGCGGAGAGGAAAATCGTTACTCTAAAATAATTAATCCTTTTTATATGATCTGTTCTGCTATCGCGTGACATGAAATAATTTCCCACTGTACTGTTATAAAGTTTTAATTAAATTTGAGAATTATCCCTGTTTAAGTTTGACCACAAACTCATGACGGGCTTGTTTTATTAAGATGTGCTATACTGAAACACACTGTACCGTGTTTAAATATTGACAGACAGATCAGAATTGGAACTACTAGTTATTCAGCCTGACGAATTCTGCGGTAACGTTCGTGCTTCGCGTATTTGAAGCGATTAGTCGTGTCGAGTTAAGACTATTAATCATTTCAGAGACTAATCCTTACCGTATATCAATAAATGCACCCAAAGAGGATTTTAATTCTGATAATTTATTGATTAAACACTAGTCTAGACAAATGAGTGTAATTTTTCATGAAGAATAACAGAAAGAAACGAATCAAAATCATGATATTACACGTATAAGTGATTTTGTACCATTCAAAATTATTCAGTCAGATCAAAACATCTAAAACAGCATCAGCTTAGTAATTAGATGCATCTATTCTGTGACAATTGTCAAAAAAGCGTCAAAGTGAATGATAAATTACCGGCTCGATCTCATCATTCTAACTCAACAAACGGCAAAGCCTCGAGCAAAGCGCAATACTGTCACTAAAGTACTGTTTTCATTGCATTATCCATATTAACAGCGCCGCACATCACCCTCTAAGTCAAGACAACTTATTCAATATTTCATGGCAGATTGCATCTCTATGAGTAATTCATTATCCGAAGTAAAAAGTGAGCTAAATTCTAACTGGTGCATTTCTACCAACTTATCACCAAAAGCAATAATTGACCAATGAATACCTTGTCATCCAAACAGACAAACAGCTCAACTGTCAACCGATAAATTATTTCTTATCTCTGAATGTAGAATAAAAACGAAATTACAGCAACTGTGTCTCCATATCACCGTCAAAAGTACGGTATTTGACAAATACCCGAGCACTCAGGTTTTTATGATTTTGACTGGATCCCCCGACTGGATCCACCCCAAACTTCGTGCAAAACTGAACTTGACTATCTTAGATCTCTGCGGCAAACACTGAAGTCTTGTAGATAATGCTTCTCTAGTTCCTCTACCACAGAAATTTGCAACATTTAAATATTGTATCTAATACGGAGTTCCGATATATTCTCCTAACATGTTTACGCGCACACGCAACCATACATAGAGGAATACCCCCATTAATTATGTAATAACGTTGATTGCATTTTTTCCTATTTTCATGCCGATTATTTATAAGTTCTCTCTTCCATATTCAATGTTCTTCCAATCTTCTATAATAATACCATTCATATTAATTTATGTCATTTTAGCACTAAAACTTTGGTTCAGTTTCAACAGTGACTTTATAAATTTCGCGTTTCAATATCGCACTGTCAAGAGCCCAAGGCAGGCTTGATGAGAATAAATTGAATTATCAAATGATACTTCCTTGATGTGTATCTAGATTCTCACTAAGGCTGCAACATTTCCTAAGAAATTAATAGCAATCAGTCGTTGATTGGACATCTTATGTCATTGGTAGCAAGAAAATTATTTCCGTGTTTGAACCGAATAGTCGAAAATGAGAGGGTACTTTTACTTAGTAAGCCAAATACCAATAATGACAACACTGTACAAGGTATTTCAATCGGATATAAAATGTCATGTCTCCTGAACGTGAGAAATCTCAATGGTGATGAGCGTCTGAGTCGAAGTTAAGGACGGACTATTAGTCTTCGAGGAGGGGTGGGGTTGAAATTTTTTTCCCACGTCCAGATTGTGCATGATTTTTTTGGTGGACAATAGCTTAGGCGAACTGGATAGTACAAAGCACTTGTGTATGTTTTTTTCAGCAGTTTTTGCTGTAAAGGACTTTTTTCAGAAATCGCCCGGCCCCGCTCCCTCAAAAAACTTGGTCTGTCCCTTGGGTTGTCATTTGTCACTACAGCAAAGACGAATAACATTGGACGATTCTCGCTGCGCTTTTTAACTCTCTTCAGACAGTCACATCATTGGATTCCAACTGACCTGTGAGTAAATAGATTTTAAAACCTCAGAATAAAAAGAATGAAAATGTTTGAGGTTGTAAATAATAATTTTATTCAGATTGCGGCATTCAGACTGTAAGACAACGTAAGGTGTTATTAACATCATCATTTGAATGTGTCGGCGACGCATTTTGATAGCTCGCGATATTCGCACGACAGAAAAGAGATAAGTCTCTTGTTTTAGAGCGTCTTAATTGCTTTTCTGCACAAGGCACTCTTTTGTTCCTATTAGCTTCTATTAACAGCACAAGACAATAAAGTGCCCTCCAACGGTGACCTATGTGTCACTGTTTGGTTAATGCTTATCTGCTTATATATTGTCAAAAATTAAACAAAATTTAATACATTTATTACAGGATCGGCTTACAAACAAAACAGATACAACCTATTGATTTTGCAGCTCAACTTCAGGTCTTCTTAGCCAGACAGCATTGACAAGAGTAGACAGGTCGCCGCTCAGGGGGAGGGCAAGGAGAGAGGGAATACTCCTCAATGTTTTTGGTGGTCAGTGGTGTGAAGACCGAACCTTGAAAAACTCTTAATTATTCTTTCTCAGATCGAAATCTGTGATTGTTCATTCAGACCTGCCCCAAAAATCGATACCCCATTTCAGAGATCTAAAATTGCTACACTACTCAAATTTATGACCGCAGCTACTGAACGAGAAATTGGTTGCCATCAGGAGCCCATGAACGTAATAGAAGTGCCACAAATATGTCGTTGTAAGCAAAGTAACCAATGCTAAGCTAGAGTAAAAAACCGTACCCAATTTCAGACCAACGCGGTCAAATCTAAGCTCTTTTTCAGACCAAAACAGCTAAAAAACCGAAAAACCATGCCTATTCCCCCCCTCCCCCTCCCCCCTGCATGGCTGGAAAGGTCACAGCTCACTGGCTGTAATAATTTGATATATAAATTGCTTGTAAGAGAAAACAAAAGACTGAATCAAGTAATTCGCGTTTTGGTAATGGTCTGTTACCATAGATTTTGTTTTGTTTAGTAACGCTTCAGCCATGTTGATTCTTCAGATAAAAGGCATTTTTCACTTTGCGTCATATCCACTATTTGTTTCTGCCAACTCTAGTTTAAGGTGGCAGTTGCGGATGAGGTCAAACACTGCTAGACCAGCAAAGGATTTCCGTCATTCAGTCACGTCGGGTCATGCAACAACGCTTTATTGGCAGCAGACTAGACAGACGAATGCGCAGACATTTTAACTCATCGGAAACCGATGGTAAATGGGTTGCCGCAAAGGGCGAGTGTAAAATTATCAAGGTGGACTTTTGACTCGTAGTTGGCACGATCAACTGACAACTGTATCGTTCTTGGCTTACGTACAAATCATCCTCGAGAACCACTCGTCAACATCACAGCACCATACGGCAATATAACATCAAACTTCCACCGCAGAAGCATCCAAACACATCTTATAAAGGTCGCAGCTATCCTTAATCCAAATCGCCCTCAACGCTGGTTAAGAAGATATTTTGTCACAGTCTTCAATCTACGTGACCTAAAGAACTGTTATCATATCATACAGCCCTGTTTAATGTACGGACTGCAATTGTAGCGCGGAGACTGAGTGGACAGTCACTTGCAGTTGACCCATTCCGAACGAGCGCGCGAGCGTGCCATTCCGCAGTTGCTGAATAATTTTAAGTCAGCTAAGTGATGTGAACTGAACCAGCCATGGATCGAGCCACTCGTTTTGTAATTGAACTACTGAGTTTACTTGTGCTCGCTT
>JAHPZR010018654.1:0-21401 GCA_019787425.1 Platygyra sinensis | reverse complement strand
TGTTTGTGAGCTCAAAAGAGTTAAAAGAGCGAAGTTTTAAGTTTTTTAATAAATCTTGTGACGAGGTCGATTTGAACTCGGAGTTCCAGACCGGCAGCCTTTCAGCCTAACCACTAGACCACCGAGGATTTGCTGCCAGCAATTGGTTTGATTTAAGTACTATATCGAAAACCCGAACGCTATAAAGAAGCTAACCATTAACCCTAACCCTTACCAATTGTTTCCGGGTAATGTTTCTCGCAAAACCTTGTTGCTAAATATTACGTAATGTTTTTTGTGAGCGCAAAAGAGTTAAAAAAGCGCGGTTTTTAAGTTTTTTTAAACTTCTTCTTAAACCGTGCAGCCGTAGGCTGGGCGGTTTCTTGCTCTGCCTTCGGTTTTTTTAAACCGCGCAGCCGAAGGCTGGGCGGTTTCTTGCTTTGCCTTCGGTTTATTTTTTTATTTTTTTTTTAAACCGCGCAGCCGAAGGCTGGGCGGTTTCTTGCTCTGCCTTCGGTTTTTTTTTTTTTTTTTTTAGTCTTGTCGGTGACTATATCCAAACCTCCGCGGATGATGTCATTATCAACCAATTACAGGCCATTTCTCAGTTCTTTTCGTCATATCCCCCCTCAGGAGGGTTTTGTCAAGTTAGCGAATTAACCGGTTTAGACAAAAGAATGGCCGCCGACGGGAAAAATGTTTATTTGGTCAAACTTGGGCCAAAATCCTTCGGCGATGGGCGCAGGACATTTGCAAGGATAAAGCATCTAATTTGGTACCAGCTGCTGGCTACTAAGGCTGAAATTATCCAGAGTTAAGCTGTAGTTTCGTTTTGCGTGCGAAACAGAAGATTTCGTAATCTGGAATTTTTGTTTCTGTTTACTTTCGAAGGGAATATTCAATGCGCTATAAAGGTATTACTTCTGGCCACGGATTACGCTGACGGTGATAAATGTAAGATCGTGTTTACTTCGCCAGAAGCTATGATGGAATTTTCTGAGGAAAAAAGTTAAAACTTAGCCTTTTATCATGTTTTATAGCGCTCGTCATAAACCCTTTTAACATATGTAAATTGATAGTCGTTTGAAAAGGTCAAGGTATTTTTTCCTCAGACATAAACAGAATTCTCCGATTACAAGTCACGCTAGACCCGCTTCAGGCAAAGAATGTTTCCATATCTCAAACTGCCCTCTCCCTATTCACGTACACTCGCATGAAATTTCTAAGTTTCTTGACACAGAGACTTAGTTTCTGCTCCACAAATGTTGTCAAAGTGCAAGTCTCTTCAATTTTAAAGGGGAAAAAAAAGTTAAAAAATTTCGTTGACACGAGGTGGATTTGAACCCGGGACGCTAGCTCGGCAGTCTTCCACTCTAACCATTAGACCACAGAGAATCGCTACAAATGAATGGTTTAATTTAAGTACCTAATCACAAACCCGAACGCTATAAAGGAGCTAACCATTAACCCCTTGCATTAACCCTAACCCTAATCAGTATTTTGCTTAGGCCTATAATCAGTATTTACTTTGTGTACGCATCACAAGGTATCCAAGGGTGGTTTGAGATATGGGAACAAGTCCTAACCATCTTTTAAATTGTTTCCGGGTAATGTTTTCTCGCAAAACGTTGTTGCTAAATATTACGTAATATTTTTGTGAGCGAAAAAGAGTTAAAAAAAGCGCGGTTTTAATTTTTTTAAAAATTCTTGTTTTTTTTAGTCTTGTCGGTGACTATATCCAAACCTCCGCGGATGATGTCATTATCAACCAATTACAGGCCATTTCTCAGTTCTTTTCGTCATATCCCCCCTCAGGAGGGTTTTGTCAAGTTAGCGAATTAACTGTTTAGACAAAAGAATGGCCGCCGACGGGAAAAATGTTTATTTGGTCAAACTTGGGCCAAAATCCTTCGGCGATGGGCGCAGGACATTTGCAAGGATAAAGCATCTAATTTGGTACCAGCTGCTGGCTACTAAGGCTGAAATTATCCAGAGTTAAGCTATATTTTCGTTTTGCGTGCGAAACAGAAGATTTCGTAATCTGGAATTTTCGTTTCTGTTTACTTTCGAAGGGAATATTCAATGCGCTATAAAGGTGTTACTTCTGGCCATGGATCACGCTGACGGTGATAAATGTAAGATCGTGTTTACTTCGCTAGAAGCTATGATGGAATTTTCTGGGGAAAAAAGTTAAAACTTAGCCTTTTATCATGTTTTATAGCGCTCGTCATAAACCCTTTTAACATATGTAAATTGATAGTCGTTTGAAAGGTCAAGGTATTTTTTCCTCAGACATAAACAAAATTCTCCGATTACAAGTCACGCTAGACCCGCTTCAGGCAAAGAATGTTTCCATATCTTAAACCGCCCTCTTCCTATTCACGTACACTCGCATGAAATTTCTAAGTTTCTTGACACATTGCCTGCGTAGCAAGCGTTCCTGTACTAGCCGAACGAAATAATAGGGCCGCGAGATTTAGGACGCGCGGAAAATGGGGCGAGAGCAAAAAGGGCGAGAGAGGGGGGTGGGGGAGGGGAAACGAGGGAACGCTTGCCCGCAGACCCCTCAATTCTGAAAAACGCCCACCAACTTTCACGGTTGATTTCACTCACTGATTGACAGTTTGTCAATGGGTTAACCAATTATAAATTACCGGATGTAACATTTTACTTCCTTCCAAACAAAAAATACTTCATGTACGTGAGGTGTCAAACTCGGGAAAATCTGCGATGTCGAAGGCGCAGGAGATCGAAACTCCAAGCGAACGCTGCAGAATCTGTCGGTGTTCCTTCAAGGTTAAATACGGAACAGCATCTCAGCCTGGTAAACCTGGTTATATCTCGTCAGAAAATCTTTGCAAACCATCAAAACGAAAAGATGCACGAGAAATCCTTGCCTATACTAGCAGAGCAGTTGGATGCGAAGTAGTGGGAGACAACGAACTGTTTTTAGACCGTGTATGTAATCCTTGCACTCGCAAAATACGGAATTTAGGAACACTATACGAGTACTGAGTTCAATAGGCAGTGAGGCTGCTGCTTGCAAAACTCCACCAAAGCAGAGGATTAACGCATCGAAACGGCCGCTCGAAACGCCGCCGGGCAGTAGTCCTTGTCGCAATTCTGTTCGTGTCAACTCTGCTAAAGCTTCTCGCAAGTCGTTATTTCCTAGCACAGCGCAACAGTCCCAGCAAGCTTTAAATGACTGCATTGATTCGAACTTGAACATCGATGACTTACCGACCGATGTGGGACTGCAAGTTAAAGTAGTGATCATGGTAAATAAAATAGACAGGCCAAAAACACGACTCCTACGGTTCGTGACATTTGTACATTTGCCGTTTATTTTCGGTCTTTCGACCTTTTTGTCGCTTCACTCTAGTTTATGAAGGGCATTTCGTATTGTGTTATAAGGAGAATAACTAGAGCCGTTAGATCGTGCTGCGGCAAATTTGAGAGGTCATAGAGGTCTGCATGATAATTTTCCGCTGTTATCTGCGTGTTGCTTCGTTTAGTTTGACACCTCAGTCTATAATTGCCATGTGTTAGTGTATTGTTTTGGCTCATTTCTATACTGCAAGATATGTTTCTAAAGTCTCCAAGTATTTGCTTTTGAGCGACAAAATATGACGTTTACTGTGAATGAGTTGCTAACTTGCTTTATAAATTGTGACTCCGGACCCGGCTATGATTTAATAGAACTGTTTGCAAGTACAGTAGATAGATTCTTGTCACGGGTATCATATTTACCATCCTACGTTTTTCTTTGGAGACGCCATTAACTTTGCTTCGAGAAAGCTATACGCTTATCTAGAGAAATTCTTATTTTTCTTGCAGCTATCTGACCGAGCTTATGTTTCTGGAGCTCGATGTATAGGTTTATTCCTCTTTTGATCGTTCTGGTACCACAGGATTTATATATAGCTCCTTTCGCTCAAGTCTGTTGACTGTGTTGCGTGTTCTGTATGCCATTGTTCGGCTTAGTTCAGGCAAGACCATGGTTTCGATCCTCCATGTGGATCTCATCAGTTGCCCGGCGGTATTTCTAAGATACTCTGTACGTCTGAAGTTGCTAGCGCAACTCGTACGCAACTCGTGATGAATGTTAGACACTGTAGACATTCTGCGGCTTGCAATTGGCATAGACTTCTCGTGGTGTGTTTTGTATGTCCTTGTGACGGATCGAAAATTCCTAGGAGTCGTGTTTGGCCTGTCTATTTTATTTAACATCGTTAAATAAAGAATCTTTCGATCTTAGAGCGTCGAGAGAACGCTTATCCATGGCAGCTTCAGCTGAAGCGTAAATAATGTCCGATAACGTTGAACTGCCCTTGGTGACTATCATCCAATTCATTTAAATCACACGCCGTCATTTCATAGAATTCGCTTCTACCACTTCATCTCAAATAATGCTTTGCAACGGAGATATAACAAGGACGCTTGAGAAGCCAGTTCCTCCTTGCCGTTTACTTCGCACTCCACACATCATGAGAAACAACTGAAAAATTAAACTCTTGCCGAATCCAGTCGGAAGTACAGCCATTACATCTTTGCCGTTGAAAATATGACGCACTGCACTTTCTTGCTCCTTTTCAACGAAAAAGCCATCCCGGTTTCGTTGAGCTTCGATAAAACCTCTCTCCAACACCACGATTCAAAAAATACTACCGACCGGTTTCTAGTTGTTATCTTCGGTGGTCTAGTGGTTTAGAGTAGAAAACTGCCGAGCGCAGCGCCCGCGGTTGTCAAAATCCACTCACGCCTCGACGAAATTTTTTTTTTCCCTTTAAAATTGAAGAGAACTTGCACTTTGACACAACATTTGTTGAGCAGAAGAAACTAAGTCTCTGTGTCAAGTTGCTGCGTAGCAAGCGGTGTCCCCGTACTAGCCGAACGAAATAATAGGGCCGCGAGAAGGAGTTTCGCATTTAGGACGCGCGGAAAATGGGGCGAGAGCAAAAAAGGGCGAGGAGGGGGGTGGGGGAGGGGAAAGGAGGGAAACGCTTGCCCGCAGACCCCCCAATTCTGAAAAACCCGTTCGCCACGAACGGGGCATCTGATTGGTGCGGCGTGGTTTATTTGATTGATAGGTCTGACATGGAGGTGTCATATTGTTACGCTAAACCTTAAAATAGACTTGGGAAGATTTGGGATCAAAAAGATCAAAATGGTGGAAGGTGGTAGATTTTGAATCGTGTTTGAGAGAGGTTTTATCGAAGCTCAACGAAACCGGATGGCTTTTTCGTTGAAAAAGGAGCAAGAAAGTGCAGTGCGTCATATTTTCAACGGCAAAGATGTAATGGCTGTACTTCCGACTGGATTCGGCAAGAGTTTAATTTTTCAGTTGTTCTCATGATGTGCGGAGTGCGAAGTAAACGGCAAGGAGGAACTGGCTTCTCAAGCGTCCTTGTTATATCTCCGTTGCAAAGCATTATTTGAGATGAAGTGGTAGAAGCGAATTCTTTGAAATGACGGCGTGTGATTTAAATGAATTGGATGATAGTCACCAAGGGCAGTTCAACATTATCGGACATTATTTACGCTTCAGCTGAAGCTGCCATGGATAAGCGTTCTCTCGACGCTCTAAGATCGAAAGATTCTTTATTTAACGATGTTAAATAAAATAGACAGGCCAAACACGACTCCTAGGAATTTTCGATCCGTCACAAGGACATACAAAACACACCACGAGAAGTCTATGCCAATTGCAAGCCGCAGAATGTCTACAGTGTCTAACATTCATCACGAGTTGCGTACGAGTTGCGCTAGCAACTTCAGACGTACAGAGTATCTTAGAAATACCGCCGGGCAACTGATGAGATCCACATGGAGGATCGAAACCATGGTCTTGCCTGAACTAAGCCGAACAATGGCATACAGAACACGCAACACAGTCAACAGACTTGAGCGAAAGGAGCTATATATAAATCCTGTGGTACCAGAACGATCAAAAGAGGAATAAACCTATACATCGAGCTCCAGAAACATAAGCTCGGTCAGATAGCTGGAAGAAAAATAAGAATTTCTCTAGATAAGCGTATAGCTTTCTCGAAGCAAAGTTAATGGCGTCTCCAAAGAAAAACGTAGGATGGTAAATATGATACCCGTGACAAGAATCTATCTACTGTACTTGCAAACAGTTCTATTAAATCATAGCCGGGTCCGGAGTCACAATTTATAAAGCAAGTTAGCAACTCATTCACAGTAAACGTCATATTTTGTCGCTCAAAAGCAAATACTTGGAGACTTTAGAAACATATCTTGCAGTATAGAAATGAGCCAAAACAATACACTAACACATGGCAATTATAGACTGAGGTGTCAAACTAAACGAAGCAACACGCAGATAACAGCGGAAAATTATCATGCAGACCTCTATGACCTCTCAAATTTGCCGCAGCACGATCTAACGGCTCTAGTTATTCTCCTTATAACACAATACGAAATGCCCTTCATAAACTAGAGTGAAGCGACAAAAAGGTCGAAAGACCGAAAATAAACGGCAAATGTACAAATGTCACGAACCGTAGGAGTCGTGTTTTTGGCCTGTCTATTTTATTTACCATGATCACTACTTTAACTTGCAGTCCCACATCGGTCGGTAAGTCATCGATGTTCAAGTTCGAATCAATGCAGTCATTTAAAGCTTGCTGGGACTGTTGCGCTGTGCTAGGAAATAACGACTTGCGAGAAGCTTTAGCAGGGTTGACACGAACAGAATTGCGACAAGGACTACTGCCCGGCGGCGTTTCGAGCGGCCGTTTCGATGCGTTAATCCTCTGCTTTGGTGGAGTTTTGCAAGCAGCAGCCTCACTGCCTATTGAACTCAGTACTCGTATAGTGTTCCTAAATTCCGTATTTTGCGAGTGCAAGGATTACATACACAGTCTAAAAACAGTTCGTTGTCTCCCACTACTTCGCATCCAACTGCTCTGCTAGTATGGCAAGGATTTCTCGTGCATCTTTTTCGTTTTTGATGGTTTGCAAAGATTTTTTTCTGACGAGATATAAACCCAGGTATTTTCTTTTACGCAGGCTGAGGATGCCTACGGCTTCCGTAATTTAACCTTGAAGGAACACCGACAGATTCTGCCCAGCGTTCGTCGTTTGGAGGTTGCGGATCTCCTGCGCCTTCGACATCAGCAGATTTTCCCCGAGTTTGACACCTCACGTTACATGAAGTATGTTTTGTTTGGAAGGAAGTAAAATGTTACAATCCGGCGTAATTTATAATTGGTTAACCATTGACAAAATACTGTCCATCAGTGAGTGAAATCAACCGTGAAAAGTGGTGGGGCGTTTTTCAGAATTGAGGGGTCTGCGGGCAAGCGCTTTTCCCTCGTTCCCCTCTCCCCCACCCCCCTCTCTCGCCCTTTTGCTCTCGCCCCATTTTTCCGCGCGCTCCTAAAATCTCCGCGGCCCTATTAATTTCGTTTCGGCTAGTAGTACAGGAACGCTTGCTACGCAGGCAAATGTGCTGGTCCAAGAAACTTAGAAATTCATGCGAGTGTACGTGAATAGGGAGAGGGCAGTTTGAGATATGGAAACATTCTTTGCCTGAAGCGGGTCTAGCGTGACTTGTAATCGGAGAATTCTGTTTATGTCTGAGGAAAAAATACCTTGACCTTTTCAAACGACTATCAATTTACATATGTTAAAAGGGTTTATGACGAGCGCTATAAAACATGATAAAAGGCTAAGTTTTAACTTTTTTCCTCAGAAAATTCCATCATAGCTTCTGGCGAAGTAAACACGATCTTACATTTATCACCGTCAGCGTAATCCGTGGCCAGAAGTAATACCTTTATAGCGCATTGAATATTCCCTTCGAAAGTAAACAGAAACAAAAATTCCAGATTACGAAATCTTCTGTTTCGCACGCAAAACGAAACTACAGCTTAACTCTGGATAATTTCAGCCTTAGTAGCCAGCAGCTGGTACCAAATTAGATGCTTTATCCTTGCAAATGTCCTGCGCCCATCGCCGAAGGATTTTGGCCCAAGTTTGACCAAATAAACATTTTTCCCGTCGGCGGCCATTCTTTTGTCTAAACCGGTTAATTCGCTAACTTGACAAAACCCTCCTGAGGGGGGATATGACGAAAAGAACTGAGAAATGGCCTGTAATTGGTTGATAATGACATCATCCGCGGAGGTTTGGATATAGTCACCGACAAGACTAAAAAAAAAAAAAAAAAAACCGAAGGCAGAGCAAGAAACCGCCCAGCCTTCGGCTGCGCGGTTTAAAAAAAAAAATAAAAAAATAAACCGAAGGCAAAGCAAGAAACCGCCCAGCCTTCGGCTGCGCGGTTTAAAAAAACCGAAGGCAGAGCAAGAAACCGCCCAGCCTACGGCTGCACGGTTTAAGAAGAAGTTTAAAAAAACTTAAAAACCGCGCTTTTTTAACTCTTTTGCGCTCACAAAAACATTACGTAATATTTAGCAACAAGGTTTTGCGAGAAACATTACCCGGAAACAATTGGTAAGGGTTAGGGTTAATGGTTAGCTTCTTTATAGCGTTCGGGTTTTCGATATAGTACTTAAATCAAACCAATTGCTGGCAGCAAATCCTCGGTGGTCTAGTGGTTAGGCTGAAAGGCTGCCGGTCTGGAACTCCGAGTTCAAATCGACCTCGTCACAAGATTTATTAAAAAAACTTAAAACTTCGCTCTTTTAACTCTTTTGAGCTCACAAAAACATTACGTAATTTTTTTTGCAACAACGTTTTGCGAGAAAACATTACCCGGAAACAGGAGCCATAATCACAATTTCATCACACAACGTGACAACATCCACGCGAGAGGCCAAGACACGTGCGTGGATCAGCGCGGATATATGACTTCAGGATGGCGCAATTTGTTCTAAAATAGAAAAATTGTCCCATATCATGGGTCCACGCGCATCCCAAGACTTACGGTCTCCGTCCCTGATTATGGCTCCTGCCGGAAACAATTTAAAAGATATGAACAATAGAGATTGCGTGATTCAAAGTTGGCTCAGTGCCTAGGTTGTTAGAGATTTTCACATTCTTTACATAGCGTGGTTGCGTGATTTGTAATCGGAGACTTTGTTCATCATCATCATCATCATTTATTTGCCTTTATATTACAACAGAATAAAAAAAGAAAAAATAAGATAAATAATAATAACAATAATAATAAACAGCAAGTTGTTAGGCGAGGAGACCTCAAGAAACCACCAGGCTTATAGGAGAGGCCACCTGGACATGACAATATTAAACAAGATAAGGGCTGCGAAGGAGTGCGGCAGAAACTAACTCAGAAACTATTTTAGTAAAAACTCTAGCACTTTGCTTTTAAACGTAGGAAAGCTTGACAAATTGGTAATAGAGGCAGGAAGACAGTTCCAGACCTTAGGTCCTTGGTAAAGAATAGTGAATTTCTTGATGTTCGTACGACACACGATAATTACCAGCTGTTCTTGTGTGATATTTATGAACTTGACTGTTTGTCATAAACAGATTGAGGAAAATTGGAGGCAGTAGATTATTGTGGTAGCAGAACATGAATTTAGCAATATCGAGGGTATTGATTTGGAAGATGTCTAGAATTTTCAGTTTGGTAAAAAGAGGAGCAGTATGTGCTCGATATTCTGAATTTGTAACAGCTCGCACCGCCCGCTTTTGTAAAGAATAAATTCTGTTTAAATTAGATACGTACTTGGACGACCACGTAGAGTTACAATAAGTAATATATGGATAAATTAATGTATAATACAGCATGAGTTTAGTCTTACAGGATAAATAGAAACGCGTCCTGGATAAAATACCAACTGATTTAGCGATTTGTTTACAAACAAAGTTTATGTGATGTTTCCAGGTAAGGTGTTCGTCTAGATACACAGCTTACCTAGCTCGAAGGAGAAAAGGTCTCACAATTGACCTTTCAAACGAATATATATTTCCATATGTTCAAAGCCAAGGTTTTATTTTTTTTTCCAGAAAACTCCACCATTGCTTCTGGCGAAGTAAACACGATCTTATTTATCACCGTAAGGGCATTCCAGTAAACACGATCTTATTTATCACCAACAGCGGAGTCCATGGCTGACGACAGACGTAATACCTTCTTTAACGCATTGAATGTTCCCTTCGAAAGTGAACATGCAGGCAAAACGAATATACAGCTTAACTCTGGATAATTTCAGCCGTAGTAGCCAGCAACTGGTCCTAAGTTACATTCTTTATCCTTGCAAATGTCTTGACGTGCATCTCCGAGGGATTTTGGCCCAATTCTGACCAAATAAACCCTCCCCAACTATCCGCGAGTTTATTCAATTCGCTAACTAGATAAAACTCTCCTGATGGGAGGTATGAAGAAAAGAGCTGAGAAATGGCCTGTAATTGGCTGATGATGACATCATCCGCGGAGGTTTGGGATTTGTAACCGACAAAACTAAAAAAAAAAACCGAAGGCAGAGCAAGAAACCGCCCAACCTGCGGCTACGCGGTTTAACAAGAAGTTTAAAAAAACTTAAAACCGCGCTTTTTTAACTCTTTTGCGCTCACAAAAACATTACGTAATATTTAGCAACAACGTTTTGCGAGAAAACATTATCCGGGAACAATTTAAAAGATGGTTAGGACTTGATTCCATATCTCAAACCGCCCTTGGATACGTTGTGATGCGTACACAAAGTAATACTGATTATAGGCCTTTGCACTGAAAATACTGATTAGGGTTAGGGTTTTCGATATAGTACTAAAATCAAACCATCCTCTGGTAGCGAAACCTCAGTGGTCCAGTGGTTAGGTTAGAAGACTGGCGATCTGGTACGCCAGATTCAAATCTACTTCGTGACACCGAAATTTTTATTTCCTTTAAAATTTAAGATACTTTTTTTTATTTGTACTCACATTCCTAAATATAGTACAAGTTTACCATAAGTAATAATTTTTTTACAAGTAAATTACAAATTCCGATAGTAATAAATTATCATTAATTATCAGACAAAAACACACACAAACACAAACACAAAAAGCCTCTGTGTCAAGAAACTTAGAAATTTCATGTGAGTGTAAGTGAATAGGGAGAGGGCGGTTTGAGATATGGAAACAACTCTTTACCTTAAAAGATTGGAAACAACAGAGATTGCGTGATTCAAAGTTGGCTCAGTGCCTGGGTTGCAAACGTTCAGCTCATGAAACGTGACATAGTTACCGCCGTCATCTACTGTTACATCACGACCGAATTTCATTACGCAAAAACGTGACTTGTAATCGGAGGATTTTGTTTATGTCTAAGGAAATACCTTGACCTTTCAAGCGCTAAGGCTAAGTTTTAACTTTTTTTCCCCAGAAAATTCCACCAGTTCTTCTGGCGAAGTAAACACGATCTTACATTTATCACCGTCAGCGTATTCCATGGCCAGACGTAATACCTTTTTAGCGCATTGAATATTCCCTTCGAAAGTGAACAGAAACAAAAATTCCAGATTACAAAATCTTAGCTTGGCGCGGTGGCAGAGCATGGTGAAGGACGTGTTTTTGGTCGCTCTGTTAGAAGTCTTACAGATATGTGAATTATTTTAATTCAGTGCTCCGTCTACTAGCAAAATGAATGAAGAGATCGAGGAAGCCGCTTTAAACACCGAAGAAAAGTGTATTCCCCGTAAACGACAGCGAGGAAATACTGGTTTCCAAACGGACGAGGACTGTGTGTCCGGCCATTGCTGCGATGCCTCGGCAAGTATCATCAAATTAGAGGCCAAGATCGTTAAACTTTTAGATTTGTTTACGGAAATAGCATCGGTGAAAGACCGTTTAACAGTGGTAGAAGAAGAAAACAAACAGCTACGGAAGGCCGCTGAGTACACGGGAAAGGAACTAACAGACCTGAAAACTTGTGTACCCAACATGTGCTCTCAAACAGCAAGTGGTACCTAGGAGATGCAGAACCACAACACGGAGATTCAACAGTTGAAATGTCGCAACATCAAATTGGAGGCGTACACTAGAAGGGAGAGTATAAATATTTATAACATCCAGGAAATGGAAAGTGAGACACCACGAGATACAGAAAAATTGGTTCGTTCAATGATGAAAGAGAAAATGAAAATTTCAAGGTTGGATATGGATGAAATTAGATTTGAACGAGTACATCGCTTGGCAACCCGGCGCAACCCGCGGAGGTCCACGAATACAAGGCCTGTTATTGCTAAATTTAGTTTTTATCAAGACAAGGAGTTCGTTTGGTCTAAAGTTAAAAATTTAAAAGGTACCAAAATTGGAATTTCGCATGACTACCCTAAAGAAACCGAGGCGATTCATACGAAATTGTACCCTGTGCTAAGAAAGGCGAAGCAAGAAAAACAATCGGCATTCTTCAAGGTGGACAAATTGATCATCAACGACCAAGTATATAATGGGACTGAAACTGAAAATCTTTCTTAATACGGTTCAATAATGAATAGCGTATAAGCTTTAGTAGATGGAGGGCTGATGGGACTTAATGCACGTCAGACAAACAATTTGTGTATTTATGTTACTTGTTTATTTAGGAAATTTCTTTGTATTTCTTTTTTCTCCAAGTACGTATGCATGCAGGATTATAGCTATTCATAGATGTCGAACAACATTGGTGAATCTCATTTACTTAGGTTTTGCACCCTCAATAAAAGTTCTTTTGTTTATTTGTTTAAATTTGGAGCTGAATTTGCAGTTCATTAGCACATACATTTATTTTTTTTGTCTTTGGCTGCTGATGCGGGTCTCAATTTTGAAACGAACATAACATTTAATGGGCGAGGTCTTTAAATTGGTATCGCTCAACGTAAAGGGCCCAAGTAATTTTTAAAAAAGAAGAACAATGTTTACTTGGTGCAGGAAACGTAAAGCTGACATCATTTTTTTGCAAGAAACCCATTCAACAATAAAAACTGATACTCAATGGAAGAATGAATGGGGTGCAGATATTATAACAAGTCATGGCAACTCCAACGAACGTGGAGTTTCTATCTTGATTAAGAATGGTTTTGATTGCACCATCCATCAAAAGATCCTTGATCCTTTGGAGGCGCTTCATCATTCTTAAAACTGATATTAAAGAAAAAACATATGATTGAAAAAACGTATATGCATCAACAAGGACAAAGATATCTTATCGTTTTTCAATAACTTACTCGCGACGCTACAAACTTAGATTCGGAAGATAATATTCATTATAGGTGACGATTTTCAATTGCCCTTTAAATCCAGAGATTGATAAAAAAGGAGGCATAATTATTCAAAGAAAATCAGTTTACTGCCTGCATTGATTGCCTACAAAAATCCACTGGATCTGGTTGATTTTGGAGATTAAAACCCAGACACAAGAAGTTTTACCTGGAGTTTTTTGCCGCCTCGATTATTGGTTGATTTCTAATAATTTGAATGATTTAGTCAGTGAAATCTAGTGAAATAATTCCGGGCCCCTCGAACAGACCATGATGCAATTTGGTTAGAGATTGGAGAGCTAGAAAATGTACAGAAAGGTCCCGGGTATTGGAAAAACTGCTCCATGTTGAAGGATGAAGAATATGTAAATAATGTTACTGAAATGCTTCCAGTATGGACGGCAGAGGGACGCAAAGAACTTTCGGACAATCGTAATGTTTGGGATTGGATCAATACAATATAAGGCGCAAGCTATTAACTACTCTAAGAAAAAGGCCAAGGAACAAATGCAACAGAATTAAATCTCCAGGATGAGTTTTAAAAGGCAAAGTAAGAATACGAAACTACTCCAAGTGACTCTAACGCAACTCGCTATAATGCATGCTCAGGAAAAGTTAGAAACCTTTTATGAAGAAAAGACTAAAGGCCTGTCCAAACGGGAAATGTTTGGTCACCAAACACCGTCAAACATTGTTTGGTGACCAAACATTTTAACGTTTGGCCACCTTGTTTGGTGCTGTTTGATCGTGTTTGATCGTGTTTGGTTGTGTTTGATAAAATTTGAAAGCCATCAAACATTCGATCAAACAACTTCAAACATTTCTTTTGTTCTCATGTTTGATGGGCTATTTTTTGTTCGTTTGGACAGCTGTATCAAACATGTTTGGTGCACGCATGCGTACCACGCTTGCTTAGGCGGCCTGTATCCATAGATACCGCCTCTTGTTTACGTACGTCGCTTGTCCAGTATTTTAAAGATCTCGAACGAAGAAGAAGCTTCAGTGAACGTTGCTGAGATTTAGGAGATTGAAACCGAAGAAACACCTAGTCGTAAAGGAAAACAAAGGAAAGGAATGGCAACGAAATCTATTGTAACAAAATGCATGCAGGTTCAACAAGCATCAGTATCTCGAGAAAATGTTCACGAGTTATTCGCATCATTTCGCGGTAACCTGGAGTAGAGTGTCTTCGATCATCAGTTTCTGTAGGATATTATTGTAGTATCCTTTCTCTTCTCTTCTTCTTGTCGAGCCCCTGGTCTTCCCTCGTCTATTTTCCCTTTTTCCATCCTCCTCTAATATGTCAAAAAGGATTATAGCCGCTATCTCTTCTTTAATTTGAACCTTTGAATCGCAACTGCCAAGTCGCACATTCCGCCATATTGGAATCTCGCGGTTAAGCGAGCTACGATGTGTAAATTGTGGCCCATAGTTCTTTGCTTGTCGAGTTTAACTTATGTTTGATCAAACATGTTTGAACCGTTTGGCCACCCAATTCAACATCAGCATGTTTGGTCACCAAACAATGTTTGATGATGTTTGGTCGTCAAACATCTCTCGTTTGGACAGGCCTTAAAGGAATAATTATACGCGCACGCGTTCGTTGGCATGAGCATGGGGAAAACAAGCACAAAATACTTTTTAAACCTTGAGAAAAGAATTCATATAAAAAGCGTATACGTAAACTTCACATAAGTGGGGTAATTAAAACAGATCCATTTTGTATATTAAAAGAGCAAGAACGGTTCTACAAACATTTGTGCAAAGCAGCAGTACTGATCCAGACATTGACTTAAAATTTCTTCTTTACTAACGATTTAAACATACCCACACTTTCTGAAGACCAGAAAAACATTTGCGAAGGCAAAATTTCAGCAGAAGAATGTTATTGTCTCCTTGATAGCTTTGACAATAATAAAACTCCCCCTCGCTGTAATGACGGTATTCCTATTGAATTCTATCAACATATTTTGGTCCAATAATTAAGCGATAGCTTCATGAACTGCATTAATGAATGTTTCGAAAAAGGTGAGATGTCTAGCTCTCAAAAACACAGCGAATGCACTACACTAATTGAAAAAAAAAGGGAAAGCTCGTTTCATTTTTAAGAAAATTGTGCGTCCAATTTCCCTCGTTAATGTAGAATACAAAAATAACTGACAAAGCAATTGACATCGAGGTTAAAAATGTCTTGCCTGATTTTATTCATCGCAATCAGACAGGATACGTAAAAGATCGTTTTATAGGCGAAACTATACGATCTATTTACGATGTCATGGACTTAACGGTGAAAGAAAACATTCCCGGTTTAATGTTATTCATTGATTTTCACAAGGCATTCGATAGTGTTGAATGGGAATTTCTTTTTAAATGCCTTGAGGCATTCAATTTTGCGTCCAGATTTCCTTCACTGGGTTAAAGTCTTCTATATATACAAAGCTGTATCTTGAACAACGGTGTGACTTCAAGCTTTTTCACGCTGGAACGAGGAGTTCGACAGGGAGACCCGCTATCTCCATATCTGTTCGTTGTAGCTGTAGAAACACTGGCTATCGCCATTAGACAAAATTCGGACATTAAAGGAATTTATATTGAAGAGCAAGAAACGAAACGTTTACAGTATGCCGACGACACCACGGCGATATTAGCGGATACTAACTCAGCCAAAGTATTATTTGAACTACTGGACCGGTTTCGAAACATTTCCGGTCTTAAAATTAACTGCTCAAAAACTGAGGGTATGTGGATAGGATCATTAAAAGAAAGTAAAGAAGAATATTTTGGTATTAAATGGCCTAAAATCCCGGTTAAAGCTCTGGGGGTACATTTTACATATGACCAGAAACTATTAAAGGAAAAGAACTTTATTGAAAGGCTAGATAGTATAAAAAAACTCATTAATATTTGGTCCTCTAGGGGCCTGTCTATCTATAGTAAAGTGACAATAATTAAATCTTTTTTGATCCCAAAATTCGTCTACGTATGTTCGTTACTTCCTACACCAAAGGAAATTGTGAATAAACTGAATCAATTGCTATTCAAGTTCTTATGGAATGGTACAGATAAAGTGACTCGCGTGTCAGTAATAAACGATTATGAGAAAGGTGGTCTAAAAATGATAGATTTGGAAACATGGTTAAATCTTTAAGGTTGGCCTGGTTAAAACGACTATTTAACGATTCAAATGCAACATGGAAGACGTATTTACTTCATTTATTAAAGCCCGTAGGAGGTAAGTTCTTTCTATATTGTAATTATGAAGTTTCTGATTATACGATATCTTCTCAATTTTACTGTTATGGTGGTCGGAATTCCGCGAATCCTTCGCTTCAGAAAGTGACTGGAAAATTATTGTTTGGAATGATAAAGAGACTCGAATAGACAATAAGCCGGTGTACTATAAAAATTATTTTAAGTCAGGAATCATTTACATACACGATCTTCTATTCGACTTAAATAAAACAGACTCCTATGATTATTTTTCGAACAAAATTGATAAGAGCAATTTTCTGCAATGGGCGGGCCTCCGTCATTCTGTACCTTCTCATTTAAAAAAAATCAACCTAAATACATCAACCATATCCCCATCACAACTGTTAATTGGAGATAAAATCTATGAAATTAAAGACAAAAAATCAAAACATTATTACTTGCTGCTGGTTTCAAAAAAAGCTCAGCTTCCTAATATTATCCACAAATTAAAGAGTGATTTTAATTTCACAAGCCAACAATTAAAAAAAATATTCTCCTTTACCACATTTGGTTGCACTTGAGTCATATGTTAAGGCCTTTCAATACAAAGTAATTAATTCTATTCTTTTCACTAACAGTAAACTATGCAAAATTGGATTTCGAATTAACGATGCGTGCACTTTTTGTAATGATGAACCTGAGAATTTGTATCACTTTCTCTATGAATGCCCTCACTCAAAAACGTTCTGGACTGATTCCGAATCTTACTGGTACTATTTATCGTGTCAGCCAATCCATCTTTCCGCAGAAAAACGTTTTATTTGGAATTTTATCAAAACAATGCCCTTAATCTAATTTATTGAATTATTTCATAGTAATTGGAAAATTATTTTTGTGGGACTGCAGAAGAAGCCAAACACTTCCTAAAATCCAAGGACTGCAATCAAAACTTAAGATTAAGTATGAAACGGAAAAAAAGATCAACAATAAAACCTTCTTTGAAAAGAAATGGGTGCTCACTCCAATGTAATTATTAATGCCCTTCTGGTTTTATTACTTCTATTTAATTTTTTTTAATAGGAAGGTATCTTTTTTGTTGTTGTTCACCGTAAGTAGCATATGTAATCGTATAATATTGCAAGTAGTATATAAATTGGTATCGTAAGTTAAATATGTAATTAAAAATACAGCTTAACTCTGGATAATTTCAGCCTTAGTAGCCAGCAGCTGGTCCCAAATAGATGCTTTATCCTTGCAAATGTCCTGATGCCCATCGCTGAAGGATTTTAGTCCAAGTTTGACCAAATAAACATTTTTCCCGTCGGCGTCCATTTTTCTCTAAACAGTTAATTCGCTAACTTTACAAAATCCTCCTGAGGGGGATATGACAAAAACACCCAAGAAATGGCCTGTAATTGGCTGATAATGACATCATCCTTGGAGGTTCGGGATTAGTAACCGACAAAACGACAAAAAAAAACCGGAGGCAGAGCAAGAAACCGCCCAGCCTACGGCTGCGCGGTTTAAAAAAAAAAAAAACGAAGGCAGAACATGACCCGCCCAGCCTACGGCTGCGCAGTTAACAAGACACCCTCATCTCACCATAAAAATCACAGGGTTCGATAGGTTTCGAGCTTTCATGCGCAAACACCATCCCGTCCCCGAGTAAAATAATCTCTGAAGACACATTCACAACGCAATTTCATTGGTAGAAACAACAACACATATGATAAGTCGTGTTAGACATGTCTGCCACGCAGGACAGAACTCATTCTCGTTCCCAGAGCCTTCTGGCCTGTGGTTGGGATCGAGAGCTCGGTAGAGACGTCATGTATGGCGCGCTATTATGTCCCCAATATATATTTTATACATACGTACTTGACGTACTTGAGTTCCTTGTCTTACTTGAGTTGCTTGACTTACTTAAGGTGCTTCGCTTACTTGAGGTGCTTGTCTTACTTGAGGTGCTTTGCTTACTTGAGATGCTTGTCTTACTTGAGGTGCTTGTCTTACTTGAGGTGCTGGTCTTACTTGAGATGCTTCGCTTACTTGAGGTGCTTGACTTACTTGACGTGCTTGACTCACTTGAGGTGCTTGTCTTACTTGACATGCCTGTCTTACTTGAGATGCTTCGCTTACTTGAAGTGCTTGACTTACTTGACTTACTTGAGGTGCTTGTCTTACTTGACATGCTTGTCCTACTTGAGATGCTTCGCTTACTTGAGGTGCTTGACTTACTTGACTTACTTGAGGTACTTGACTTACTTGAATTAAGGTGCTTCGCTTACTTGAGGTGCTTGTCTTACTTGAGGTGCTTGACGTACTTGAGGTGCCTGACTCACTTAAGGTGCTTGTCTAAATTAAGGTGCTTCGCTTACTTGAGGTGCTTGTCTTACTTAAGGTGCTTCGCTTACTTGTGGAGCTTGTCTTACTTAAGGTGCTTGACTTACTTGACGTGCTTGACTCACTTGAGGAGCTTGTTTTACTAAAGGTGCTTGACTTACTTGACGTGCTTGACTCACTTGAGGTGCTTGACTTACTTGAGGTGCTTGACTTACTTGAGGTGCCTGTCTTACTTAAGGTGCTTCGCTTACTTGAAGTGCTTGTCGTAGTTGAGGTGCTTGTCTTACTTAAGGTGCTTGACTTACTTGAGGTGCTTCGCTTACTTGAGGTGCTTGACTTACATGACGTGCTTGTCTTACTTGACGTGCTTGACTTTCTTGAGTTGCTTGTCTTACTTGACGTGCTTGACTTACTTAATGTGCTTGTCTTACTTGACGCGCTTGACTTTCTTGAGATGCTTGTCTTACTTGACGTGCTTAACTTACTTGACGTGCTTAACTTACTTGAGGTGCTTGTCTTACTTGACGTGCTTGACTTACTTGACGCGCTTAACTTACTTGAGGTGCTTGTCTTACTTGACGTGCTTGACTCACTTGACGTGCTTCCCTTACTTGAGTTGCTTGTCTTACTTGACGTGCTTGACTTACTTGACGTGCTTCCCTTACTTGAGTTGCTTGTCTTACTTGACGTGCTTGACTTACTTGACGTGCTTAACTTACTTGAGGTGCTTGTCTTACTTGAGGTGCTTAACTTACTTGAGGTGCTTCGCTTACTTGAGGTGCTTGACTTACATGGGGTGCTTGTCTTACTTGACGTGCTTGACTTACTTGACGTGCTTAACTTACTTGAGGTGCTTGTCTTACTTGAGGTGCTTAACTTACTTGAGGTGCTTCGCTTACTAGAGGTGCTTGACTTACATGACGTGCTTGTCTTACTTGACGTGCTTGACTTACTTGACGTGCTTAACTTACTTGAGGTGCTTGTCTTACTTGAGGTGCTTAACTTACTTGAGGTGCTTGTCTTACTTGAGGTGCTTAACTTACTTGAGGTGCTTGTCTTACTTGAGGTGCTTAACCTACTTGAAGTGCTTCGCTTACTTGAGGTGCTTGACTTACATGATGTGCTTGTCTTACTTGGGGTGCTTGAATTACTCTAGGTGCTTGTCTTACTTGGAGTGCTTCCCTTCCTTGAGTTGCTTGTCTTACTTGACGTGCTTGACTTACTTGAGGTGCTTGTCTTACTTGAGGTGCTTGACGTACTTGGGGTGCTTGACTTACTTGAGTTGATTGTCTTACTTGACGTGCTTGCCTTACTTGACATGCTTGACTCACTTGAGGTGCTTGTCTTACTTGAGGTGCTTGACGTACTTGGGGTGCTTGACTTACTTGAGTTGATTGTCTTACTTGACGTGCTTGCCTTACTTGACATGCTTGACTCACTTGAGGTGCTTGTCCTACATGAGGCGCTTCACTCACTTGAGGTGCTTTTCTCACTCGAGGTGCTCCTTTTACTTTAGGTGCTTGAGTAGTATAACTGGCTCCTTTGGTCCCTAACCAATCAGATCGCAGTACATATTATTAGCATCTTATTAAAATGGCTTTCGACCAATCAGAGAGCCAGATCTTATCCACGTGACTAAATCTGTGACGTAGTTGATTTTGAGGAGCCAAAAGCCAATCAGGAATCGAATTAGGAATTCAAGATGGCGGCGCCCATGAAAGTTAGCCATGTTGGAAAACAGCCCACCAGCCTCAACGGAGGACTGGGATCGGTCTCACAGATTTTCATGGCGACACAAATCACGCCAGGGTCTCTCAAAAATGTCACGCAACTTCAAAATCCACGTGACTAACTTTGATAAATAGGTATTTTAGAGGACCGAAGAGCTAATCAGCAGTCGAATTAAGAATTATAGTAATAATAATAATAATAATAATAATAATAATAATAATAATAATAATAATAATAATAATATTCAAGATGGATACCCTCAGTGAAACCTGGAAACTAGGCTCCAGGTTCCCATAGGAGTTTGTTTTGGGTGGAAAATTACAAACCGGAAGTGAAGGCATGAGACGGATCTAACCACGATTTGGTCTTGGAGTGTCCAGACGACGCGGTGATAAAGAACGGGCACGTCGACGATTTGAGGAACTCATCTTAAAAATTTAAGATGAATTACGAAAAGACTCTAACTGTCAATTAAAATGATTCTGGAACGCATAAGAAATGATTAGTGTTTTGATATATGAAATCGCCATCGGGGCAACAAAAATTTTACGTCATTAGATAAAACTATAGGTCGAGAGTCTAGAAGTTTCTCACAAAACACGCAAGGTCTGAAACTGTCATGTATCACTTTCCACCCCATGTGTAGGCGATCTTTAACATGTTGATGAATAGCGAGAGTTTGAATGTATTCTTGTAGTTCAAGAGGTAGCAAATCCCAGTAACTTACTTGTTTTCCTATGACCTCTTCCATTACGAAAACAGATATTAGCGCTCAATACACATCCAAGGATGTAGAGTGAAGTGACTGGTCTCGGATGACACTTATATACCTTCCTGTTCGTTCCAAAGCATCCCGGGACGGTGACCTCATGGGGAACCAATCCTAGACTTGCCTCACTCCCTTCTCGGTCGAAGGGGTAAAAATAGGGATAAGGGGTACTCCCCGTTCCAAAGCATCCTGGGACGGTGACCCCATTGGGAACC
>JAHPZR010018653.1:0-13632 GCA_019787425.1 Platygyra sinensis | reverse complement strand
CAACACAGGACAAAAAGGACTTTTGAGGGACAAAAGGGACAAAACGAGGCCATTCAGGACAAAAGCGCCGAGAGGGCACCCTTTTGTTTTACACATTCTTTGCATAGCGTGGTTGCGTGATTTGTAATTGGAGACTTTGTTTCCTAGCTCGAAGGAGAAAGGTCTCACAATTGATCTTTCAAACGAATATATATTTGCATATGTTCACAGCCAAGGTTTTATTTTTTTTCCAGAAAACTCCACCATTGCTTCTGGCGAAGTAAACACGATCTTATTTATCACCGTAAGGGCATTCCAGTAAACACGATCTTATTTATCACCAACAGCGGAGTCCATGGCTGACGACAGACGTAATACCTTCTTTAGCGCATTGAATATTCCCTTCGAAAGTGAACATGCAAGCAAAACGAAAATACAGCTTAACCTGGATAATTTCAGCCGTAGTAGCCAGCAACTGGTCCTAAGTTACATTCTTTATCCTTGCAAATGCTTTGACGTGCATCTCCGAGGAATTTTGGCCAAATTTTGACCAAATAAACCCTCCCCAACTAACCGCAAGTTTATTTAATTCGCTAACTATTGTAGGCAAAACTCTCCTGAGGGGAGGTATGAAGAAAAGAGCTGAGAAATGGCCTGTAATTGGCTGATGATGACATTTTCCGCGGAGCCGGGTTTGGGATTTGTAACCGACAAAACTAAACAAGAAGTTTAAAAAAACTTAAAACCGCGCTCTTTTAACTCTTTTGAGCTCACAAAAACATTATGTAATGTTTAGCAACAATGTTTTGCGAGAAAACATTACCCGGAAACAATTCAAAAGATTGGAAACAATAGAGATTGCGTGATTCAAAGTTGGCTCAGTGCCTGGGTTGTAAGAGATTTTCACATCCTTTGCATAGCGTGGTTGCGTGATTTGTAATCGGAGACTTTGTTTCCTAGCTCGCACGAAGGAGAAAAGGTCTCACCATTGACCTTTCAAACGAATATATATATTTGCATATGTTCAAAGCCAAGGTTTTATTTTTTTCCCAGAAAACTCCACCATTGCTTCTGGCGAAGTAAACACGATCTTATTTATCACCGTAAGGACATTCCAGTAAACACGATCTTATTTATCACCAACAGCGGAGTCCATGGCTGACGACAGACGTAATACCTTCTTTAGCGCATTGAATATTCCCTTCGAAAGTGAACATGCAAGCAAAACGAAAATACAGCTTAACTCTGGATAATTTCAGCCTAGGCAGCCAGCAGCTGGTCCCAAATGTCCTGATGCCCATCGCCGAAGGATTTTAGCCCAAGTTTGACCAAATAAACATTTTTCCCGTCGGCGGCCATTTTTGTCTAAACAGTTAATTCGCTAACTTGACAAAACCCTCCTGAGGGGGGATATGACGAAAACACCCGAGAAATGGCCCGTAATTGGCTGATAATGACATCGTCCGCGGAGGTTTGGGATTAGTAACCGACAAAACGACGAAAACAAGAATTTTAAAAAAAATTAAAACCGCGCTTTTTAAACTCTTTTTCGCTCACAAAAACATTACGGTATATTTAGCAACAACGTTTTGCGAGAAAACATTACCCGGAAACAATTTAAAAGATGGTTAGGACTTGTTTCCATATCTTACAGTCAAAACGCCTGAAGCGTTCCGCCTAAAAAATGATTAATGCGTTCATTAATCCAAAACTGTTTCGATTCTTGGCTTCAAATTTCGAAAACTCAACTGAATATTGTAATCATCCAACCGTAGCGTCCATTCGAATATTGAATGTTGATTGGACTAATGAACAATACATCAAACGACAGTTGGTCACGCGGTGGAGGAGTCCTGGAACGAAGGCGCCATTTTGAGCTCTTTCGTCCACCATGGTGTTCGTTGAGTTCACGGATGGCAGAAAACTAAGTTGGCTCTGGTAGAAAAACTAGAAACGTTCTTGGAAAGGACGTGTCCAGATGTCAGGAAAGAAATTCAGGATGAGATTGGGGAACTGCTGCCGGCAACATTCCGTTTCGTAGTCTGGTAAGTCCTTTGGCACTTGTACGGGAGTGGATCAATGTCCTGGGAAAATGTGCTGTGCAAGTCAATGTGCTAGTACTGGAAAATCATTCCGATAGCTACCCTGAAAACATATTCCGTATTTGGAACACTTTGTTATTGGTCCAACCAACATTTGATATTCGAATGGACGCTACGTTTGGATGATTACAATATTCAGTTGAGTTTTTCGAAATTTGAAGCCAAGAATCGAAACAGTTTTGGATTAATGAACGCATTAATCATTGTTTAGGCGGAACGCTTCAGGCGTTTTGACTGTAAACCGCCCTTGGATACCTTGTGATGCGTACACAAAGTAAATATTGATTATAGGCCTACGGGTTAATGCAAGGGGTTAATGGTTAGCTTCTTTATAGCATTCGGGTTTCCGATGTGGTACCACGCTTTAAAACTCACGGTTACTTACACTGTCCGACTGCGCGTTTGTTATCTTTTTAATCTTTACGCAAACGTTCAGCTCGCGAAACGTGATATACTTACCGCAGTCATCTACTGTTATATAACAACCGACTTCAATTACGCGAAACGTGACTCTTGCCTTTCAGCATATGAAGGTGTTATGTTACAAAGGGTTTGTACTTTACTTTACCAGGAGCCATAATATGGCTCCTGACTTTACTTAATAATTTTACAGCAGATAAATATGTGTAGGTACAAACATATAAATAAATAGCTGCTGGAAGACCTAGCAACAGGAATGAACTTCCCTGGTGATAAAGGCCACCAGAAACAATATATGTAAAACAAGAACATGAATAAAATATACATAATGACAGGCTGTATTGTAAAACGAGTATAGTAAAATATTATGTGTTACAAAAATAATGCTGACTGAAATTAAATAACAATTACATTAAATCTCTACTATCAATAGGAAAACAGTAGAGTCTTAGGTCTTTTTTCAATATTGATTTGTGATTCCCTCTTCCTAATAGATATATAACAATTATTCCATGAGCCCGCGTTGGATATGAAGTAATAAAATAACCAACGAGCGCTACGCGCTCGTTGGTTATAATCACTTCATATCCAACAAGGTCGAATGGAATAATTGGTTTAGTAAATTCTCAAACCGGGTTTTGCCGCCGATTTTTATTTCCACAATTTTACAAAGCGAAAAATTTTAAACTTGTCGCACTATTTTCCATATGACGTAAAACTCCGACGGAGCTGAGAATTTACTAGAGGTAAATTATTCCAAAGAAGAGCAACTCTAGGAAAAAAAGACGACCTAAATAATTCTGTTCTTGCATAGTTAGTTTTAAAAGTTAGTTCAGTGTTCCTCAAAATATCGGGTTCATGCTCAGAATTATAAAACTGCAGATAATTAGAGATATCGAGGCCATAATAACTATGCAGGCATTTGAATGAAAAAAATGAAGGGTAAATAGATCGTCTAGAAGATAGCTACATTAGACCAGCGTTATTCAAACGTTCTTTGTAAGAAATCCTATTCCCAACCATGAGCTTAGTCGCCCGACGTTGTACAGCCTCTGCCATATCTTTTAAATTGTTTCCGGCAGGAGCCATAATCAGGGACGGAGACCGTAAGTCTTGGGATGCGCGTGGACCCATGATATGGGACAATTTTTTCTATTTTAGAACAAATTGCGCCATCCTGAAGTCATATATCCGCGCTGATCCACGCACGTGTCTTGGCCTCTCGCGTGGATGTTGTCACGTTGTGTGATGAAATTGTGATTATGGCTCCTGTTTCCGGGTAATGTTTTCTCGCAAAACGTTGTTGCAAAAAAATTACGTAATGTTTTTGTGAGCTCAAAAGAGTTAAAAGAGCGAAGTTTTAAGTTTTTTTTAATAAATCTTGTGACGAGGTCGATTTGAACTCGGAGTTCCAGACCGGCAGCCTTTCTAGACCACCGAGGATTTGCTGCCAGCAATTGGTTTGATTTAAGTACTATATCGAAAACCCGAACGCTATAAAGAAGCTAACCATTAACCCTAACCCTTACCAATTGTTTCCGGGTAATGTTTCTCGCAAAACCTTGTTGCTAAATATTACGTAATGTTTTTGTGAGCGACAAAAGAGTTAAAAAAGCGCGGTTTTTAAGTTTTTTTAAACTTCTTCTTAAACCGTGCAGCCGTAGGCTGGGCGGTTTCTTGCTCTGCCTTCGGTTTTTTTTAAACCGCGCAGCGAAGGCTGGGCGGTTTCTTGCTTTGCCTTCGGTTTATTTTTTTTTTATTTTTTTTTTTAAACGCGCAGCCGAAGGCTGGGGGTTTCTTGCTCTGCCTTCGGTTTTTTTTTTTTTTTTTTTTTAGTCTTGTCGGTGACTATATCCAAACCTCCGCGGATGATGTCATTATCAACCAATTACAGGCCATTTCTCAGTTCTTTTCGTCATATCCCCCTCAGGAGGGTTTTGTCAAGTTAGCGAATTAACTGTTTAGACAAAAGAATGGCCGCCGACGGGAAAAATGTTTATTTGGTCAAACTTGGGCCAAAATCCTTCGGCGATGGGCGCAGGACATTTGCAAGGATAAAGCATCTAATTTGGTACCAGCTGCTGGCTACTAAGGCTGAAATTATCCAGAGTTAAGCTATATTTTCGTTTTGCGTGCGAAACAGAAGATTTCGTAATCTGGAATTTTCGTTTCTGTTTACTTTCGAAGGGAATATTCAATGCGCTATAAAGGTGTTACTTCTGGCCATGGATCACGCTGACGGTGATAAATGTAAGATCGTGTTTACTTCGCTAGAAGCTATGATGGAATTTTCTGGGGAAAAAAGTTAAAACTTAGCCTTTTATCATGTTTTATAGCGCTCGTCATAAACCCTTTTAACATATGTAAATTGATAGTCGTTTGAAAGGTCAAGGTATTTTTTCCTCAGACATAAACAAAATTCTCCGATTACAAGTCACGCTAGACCCGCTTCAGGCAAAGAATGTTTCCATATCTTAAACCGCCCTCTTCCTATTCACGTACACTCGCATGAAATTTCTAAGTTTCTTGACACATTGCCTGCGTAGCAAGCGTTCCTGTACTAGCCGAACGAAATAATAGGGCCGCGAGATTTAGGACGCGCGGAAAATGGGGCGAGAGCAAAAAGGGCGAGAGAGGGGGGTGGGGGAGGGGAAACGAGGGAACGCTTGCCCGCAGACCCCTCAATTCTGAAAAACGCCCACCAACTTTCACGGTTGATTTCACTCACTGATTGACAGTTTGTCAATGGGTTAACCAATTATAAATTACCGGATGTAACATTTTACTTCCTTCCAAACAAAAAATACTTCATGTACGTGAGGTGTCAAACTCGGGAAAATCTGCGATGTCGAAGGCGCAGGAGATCGAAACTCCAAGCGAACGCTGCAGAATCTGTCGGTGTTCCTTCAAGGTTAAATACGGAACAGCATCTCAGCCTGGTAAACCTGGTTATATCTCGTCAGAAAATCTTTGCAAACCATCAAAACGAAAAGATGCACGAGAAATCCTTGCCTATACTAGCAGAGCAGTTGGATGCGAAGTAGTGGGAGACAACGAACTGTTTTTAGACCGTGTATGTAATCCTTGCACTCGCAAAATACGGAATTTAGGAACACTATACGAGTACTGAGTTCAATAGGCAGTGAGGCTGCTGCTTGCAAAACTCCACCAAAGCAGAGGATTAACGCATCGAAACGGCCGCTCGAAACGCCGCCGGGCAGTAGTCCTTGTCGCAATTCTGTTCGTGTCAACTCTGCTAAAGCTTCTCGCAAGTCGTTATTTCCTAGCACAGCGCAACAGTCCCAGCAAGCTTTAAATGACTGCATTGATTCGAACTTGAACATCGATGACTTACCGACCGATGTGGGACTGCAAGTTAAAGTAGTGATCATGGTAAATAAAATAGACAGGCCAAAAACACGACTCCTACGGTTCGTGACATTTGTACATTTGCCGTTTATTTTCGGTCTTTCGACCTTTTTGTCGCTTCACTCTAGTTTATGAAGGGCATTTCGTATTGTGTTATAAGGAGAATAACTAGAGCCGTTAGATCGTGCTGCGGCAAATTTGAGAGGTCATAGAGGTCTGCATGATAATTTTCCGCTGTTATCTGCGTGTTGCTTCGTTTAGTTTGACACCTCAGTCTATAATTGCCATGTGTTAGTGTATTGTTTTGGCTCATTTCTATACTGCAAGATATGTTTCTAAAGTCTCCAAGTATTTGCTTTTGAGCGACAAAATATGACGTTTACTGTGAATGAGTTGCTAACCTGCTTTATAAATTGTGACTCCGGACCCGGCTATGATTTAATAGAACTGTTTGCAAGTACAGTAGATAGATTCTTGTCACGGGTATCATATTTACCATCCTACGTTTTTCTTTGGAGACGCCATTAACTTTGCTTCGAGAAAGCTATACGCTTATCTAGAGAAATTCTTATTTTTCTTGCAGCTATCTGATCGAGCTTATGTTTCTGGAGCTCGATGTATAGGTTTATTCCTCTTTTGATCGTTCTGGTACCACAGGATTTATATATAGCTCCTTTCGCTCAAGTCTGTTGACTGTGTTGCGTGTTCTGTATGCCATTGTTCGGCTTAGTTCAGGCAAGACCATGGTTTCGATCCTCCATGTGGATCTCATCAGTTGCCCGGCGGTATTTCTAAGATACTCTGTACGTCTGAAGTTGCTAGCGCAACTCGTACGCAACTCGTGATGAATGTTAGACACTGTAGACATTCTGCGGCTTGCAATTGGCATAGACTTCTCGTGGTGTGTTTTGTATGTCCTTGTGACGGATCGAAAATTCCTAGGAGTCGTGTTTGGCCTGTCTATTTTATTTAACATCGTTAAATAAAGAATCTTTCGATCTTAGAGCGTCGAGAGAACGCTTATCCATGGCAGCTTCAGCTGTAGCGTAAATAATGTCCGATAACGTTGAACTGCCCTTGGTGACTATCATCCAATTCATTTAAATCACACGCCGTCATTTCATAGAATTCGCTTCTACCACTTCATCTCAAATAATGCTTTGCAACGGAGATATAACAAGGACGCTTGAGAAGCCAGTTCCTCCTTGCCGTTTACTTCGCACTCCACACATCATGAGAAACAACTGAAAAATTAAACTCTTGCCGAATCCAGTCGGAAGTACAGCCATTACATCTTTGCCGTTGAAAATATGACGCACTGCACTTTCTTGCTCCTTTTTCAACGAAAAAGCCATCCCGGTTTCGTTGAGCTTCGATAAAACCTCTCTCAAACACGATTCAAAATCTACCACCTTCCACCATTTTGATCTTTTTGATCCCAAATCTTCCCAAGTCTATCTTTAAGGTTTAGCGTAACAATATGACACCTCCATGTCAGACCTATCAATCAAATAAACCACGCCGCACCAATCAGATGCCCCGTTCGTGGGCGAACGGATTTTTCAGAATTGAGGGGTCTGCGGGCAAGCGTTCCCTCCTTTCCCCTCCCCCACCCCCCTCCCTCGCCCTTTTTGCTCTCGCCCCATTTTCCGCGCGTCCTAAATGCGAAACTCCTTCTCGCGGCCCTATTATTTCGTTCGGCTAGTACGGGAACGCTTGCTACGCAGGCAACTTGACACAGAGACTTAGTTTCTGCTCAACAAATGTTGTCAAAGTGCAAGTCTCTTCAATTTTAAAGGGAAAAAAAAATTTCGTCGAGGCGTGGTGGATTTGAACCCGGGGCGCTAGCTCGGCAGTTTTCTACTCTAACCACTAGACCACCGAAGATACACTAGAAACGGTGGGTTTAATTTAAGTACCTAATCAAAAACCCGAACGCTATAAAGAAGCTAACCATTAACCCCTTGCATTAACCCTAACCCTAATCAGATTTTTCAGTGCTCAGGCCTATAATCAGTATTTACTTTGTGTACGCATCACAAGGTATCCAAGGGTGGTTTGAGATATGGCAACAAGTCCTAACCATCTTTAAATTGTTTCCGGGTAATGTTTTCTCGCAAAACGTTGTTGCTAAATATTACGTAATATTTTTGTGAGCGAAAAAGAGTTAAAAAAGCGCGGTTTTAATTTTTTTAAAAATTCTTGTTTTTTGTCGGTGAGTAGACCCAAACTCCGACTCACTCGGCCAATTGTTGTCACCAGATGATGTCATCATCAGCCAATTACAGGCCATTTCTCAGCTCTTTTCGTCATATCCCCCCTCAGGAGGGTTTTGTCAAGTTAGCGAATTAACTGTCTCGACAAAAAATGGCTGCCGACGGGAACAATGTTTATTTGGTCAAACTTGGGCCAAAATCCGTTGGAGATGCACATCAGGACATTTGCAAGGATAAAGAATGACACTTAGGACCAGTTGCTGGCTACTAAGGCTGAAATTATCCAGAGTTAAGCTGTATTTTCGTTTTGCGTGCGAAACAGAAGATTTTGTAATCTGGAATTTTTGTTTCTGTTCACTTTCGAAGGGAATATTCAATGCGCTATAAAGGTATTACGTCTTGCTATGGAATACGCTGACGGTGATAAATGTAAGATCGTGTTTACTTCGCCAGAAGCAATGGTGGAATTCTCTGGGGAAAAAAAGTTAAAACTTAGCCTTGGCTCGTCAAAAAACCCTTTTAACATGTGTAAATGTATATTCGTTTCAAAGGTCAAGGTATTTTTTCTTGAGACGTAAACAAACCTCTCGGATTTCAACACGCTATGAAAGGAATATAATCATTGAATCACGGAACTTGTACTCTTCACTTTCGCTGTGGAATCGACCACGCAACTTATGATCTGTTCACCCGTCAATATACTACGGAGCGCTTAACCCTGTACTATGATTCTGTGGAGGAATTGGGGCGGCTGGCATGCTTTATGTGTCTTTTTTTCGCTTCGAGAAAGAGTGATTTAAGAACTGAGTATGTAGCTTTTACTCTTCTTACGAGAGGAAACTGAAAAAGCTATAAATCGCTTGAAAGGTTTCGGATCGCGCTGAAACGAAAGATGACTATACAAAAAGACAACAAGGCATTGAGGTCAGTTACTTTTATCACACTGAAAATTTACCAACATTTAGGCTTAAATGTCTATTGATGTTTGTCGTGTGTCATTGCTGATGTTATTAAAAAGCTGTATGTTCACCTCGTTAGACCTCTCAAGTGTGGTCTACTCATCAAGTTTATTTAAGCGATATGGCAGAGGCTGTACAACGTCGAGCGACTAAGCTCATGGTTGGGAATAGGATTTCTTACAAAGAACGTTTGAATAACACTGGTCTAATGTAGCTATCTTCTAGACGAATCTATTTACCCTTCATTTTTTTCATTCAAATGCCTGCATAGTTATTATGGCCTCGATATCTCTAATTATCTGCAGTTTTATAATTCTGAGCATGAACCCGATATTTTGAGGAACACTGAACTAACTTTTAAAACTAACTATGCAAGAACAGAATTATTTAGGTCGTCTTTTTTCCTAGAGTTGCTCTTCTTTGGAATAATTTACCTCTAGTAAATTCTCAGCTCCGTCGGAGTTTTACGTCATATGGAAAATAGTGCGACAAGTTTAAAATTTTTCGCTTTGTAAAATTGTGGAAATAAAAATCGGCGGCAAAACCCGGTTTGAGAATTTACTAAAGCAATTATTCCATTCGACCTTGTTGGATATGAAGTGATTATAACCAACTCGCGCTACGCGCTCGTTGGTTATTTTATTACTTCATATCCAACGCGGGCTCATGGAATAATTGTTATATATCTATTAGGAAGAGGGAATCACTAATCAATATTGAAAAAAGACCTAAGACTCTACTGTTTTGCTATTGATAGTAGAGATTTAATGTAATTGTTATTTAATTTCAGTCAGCATTATTTTTGTAACACATAATATTTTACTATACTCGTTTTATAATACAGCCTGTCATTATGTATATTTTATTCATGTTCTTGTTTTACATATATTGTTTCTGGTGGCCTTTATCACCAGGGAAGTTCATTCCTGTTGCTAGGTCTTCCAGCAGCTATTTATTTATATGTTTGTACCTACACATATTTATCTGCTGTAAAATTATTAAGTAAAGTCAGGAGCCATATTATGGCTCCTGGTAAAGTAAAGTACAAACCCTTTGTAACATAACACCTTCATATGCTGAAAGGCAAGAGTCACGTTTCGCGTAATTGAAGTCGGTTGTTATATAACAGTAGATGACTGCGGTAACTATATCACGTTTCGCGAGCTGAACGTTTGCGTAAAATTAAAAAGATAACAAACGCGCAGTCGGACAGTGTAAGTAACCGTGAGTTTTAAAGCGTGGTACCACATCGGAAACCGAATGCTATAAAGAAGCTAACCATTAACCCTTGCATTAACCCGTAGGCCTATAATCAATATTTACTTTGTGTACGCATCACAAGGTATCCAAGGGCGGTTACAGTCAAAACGCCTGAAGCGTTCCGCCTAAACAATGATTAATGCGTTCATTAATCCAAAACTGTTTCGATTCTTGGCTTCAAATTTCGAAAACTCAACTGAATATTGTAATCATCCAAACGTAGCGTCCATTCGAATATCAAATGTTGATTGGACCAATAACAAAGTGTTCCAAATACGGAATATGTTTTCAGGGTAGCTATCGGAATGATTTTCCAGTACTAGCACATTGACTTGCACAGCACATTTTCCCAGGACATTGATCCACTCCCGTACAAGTGCCAAAGGACTTACCAGACTACGAAACGGAATGTTGCCGGCAGCAGTTCCCCAATCTCATCCTGAATTTCTTTCCTGACATCTGGACACGTCCTTTCCAAGAACGTTTCTAGTTTTTCTACCAGAGCCAACTTAGTTTTCTGCCATCCGTGAACTCAACGAACACCATGGTGGACGAAAGAGCTCAAAATGGCGCCTTCGTTCCAGGACTCCTCCACCGCGTGACCAACTGTCGTTTGATGTATTGTTCATTAGTCCAATCAACATTCAATATTCGAATGGACGCTACGGTTGGATGATTACAATATTCAGTTGAGTTTTCGAAATTTGAAGCCAAGAATCGAAACAGTTTTGGATTAATGAACGCATTAATCATTTTTTAGGCGGAACGCTTCAGGCGTTTTGACTGTAAGATATGGAAACAAGTCCTAACCATCTTTTAAATTGTTTCCGGGTAATGTTTTCTCGCAAAACGTTGTTGCTAAATATACCGTAATGTTTTTGTGAGCGAAAAAGAGTTTAAAAAGCGCGGTTTTAATTTTTTTTAAAATTCTTGTTTTCGTCGTTTTGTCGGTTACTAATCCCAAACCTCCGCGGACGATGTCATTATCAGCCAATTACGGGCCATTTCTCGGGTGTTTTCGTCATATCCCCCCTCAGGAGGGTTTTGTCAAGTTAGCGAATTAACTGTTTAGACAAAAATGGCCGCCGACGGGAAAAATGTTTATTTGGTCAAACTTGGGCTAAAATCCTTCGGCGATGGGCATCAGGACATTTGGGACCAGCTGCTGGCTGCCTAGGCTGAAATTATCCAGAGTTAAGCTGTATTTTCGTTTTGCTTGCATGTTCACTTTCGAAGGGAATATTCAATGCGCTAAAGAAGGTATTACGTCTGTCGTCAGCCATGGACTCCGCTGTTGGTGATAAATAAGATCGTGTTTACTGGAATGTCCTTACGGTGATAAATAAGATCGTGTTTACTTCGCCAGAAGCAATGGTGGAGTTTTCTGGGAAAAAAATAAAACCTTGGCTTTGAACATATGCAAATATATATATTCGTTTGAAAGGTCAATGGTGAGACCTTTTCTCCTTCGTGCGAGCTAGGAAACAAAGTCTCCGATTACAAATCACGCAACCACGCTATGCAAAGGATGTGAAAATCTCTTACAACCCAGGCACTGAGCCAACTTTGAATCACGCAATCTCTATTGTTTCCAATCTTTTGAATTGTTTCCGGGTAATGTTTTCTCGCAAAACATTGTTGCTAAACATTACATAATGTTTTTGTGAGCTCAAAAGAGTTAAAAGAGCGCGGTTTTAAGTTTTTTTAAACTTCTTGTTTAGTTTTGTCGGTTACAAATCCCAAACCCGGCTCCGCGGAAAATGTCATCATCAGCCAATTACAGGCCATTTCTCAGCTCTTTTCTTCATACCTCCCCTCAGGAGAGTTTTGCCTACAATAGTTAGCGAATTAAATAAACTTGCGGTTAGTTGGGGAGGGTTTATTTGGTCAAAATTTGGCCAAAATTCCTCGGAGATGCACGTCAAAGCATTTGCAAGGATAAAGAATGTAACTTAGGACCAGTTGCTGGCTACTACGGCTGAAATTATCCAGGGTTAAGCTGTATTTTCGTTTTGCTTGCATGTTCACTTTCGAAGGGAATATTCAATGCGCTAAAGAAGGTATTACGTCTGTCGTCAGCCATGGACTCCGCTGTTGGTGATAAATAAGATCGTGTTTACTGGAATGCCCTTACGGTGATAAATAAGATCGTGTTTACTTCGCCAGAAGCAATGGTGGAGTTTTCTGGAAAAAAAATAAAACCTTGGCTGTGAACATATGCAAATATATATTCGTTTGAAAGATCAATTGTGAGACCTTTCTCCTTCGAGCTAGGAAACAAAGTCTCCAATTACAAATCACGCAACCACGCTATGCAAAGAATGTGTAAAACAAAAGGGTGCCCTCTCGGCGCTTTTGTCCTGAATGGCCTCGTTTTGTCCCTTTTGTCCCTCAAAAGTCCTTTTTGTCCTGTGTTGAGTCTTTCTTGTCCTTCGCATAAAAAGGTTAAAATTGGCAGGAACTGTTTTATTTTTGTTGAGGTCTCGAACTATTAACATGACTAAACGCGTGTGCCGTGATAGCCCAATTCCGAATTGTGGAGCAAAATATCTCGTTAGATTGTCTAATCGTCTCACAGATGTACATGGATTAGATTAAATCAATCAAAGGAAGTGGTTACAAGAAGCGAAACTACAACCTAAGGTTAGAGTGATGATCTATCCAGCAAAGAGGAGCCAGGGATTAAGACCTTCAACAAGTGAAACACCTCTATCAGTGCAGGAAGAGGAAAAGGATACAATAGTCCACCACTTATCAACACCAAGAAGAGTAAAGAAATCCCTGAAATCTCTACCAAGAGGACTAAAGAAATCACTGAAATCTCTACCAAGAGGCGTTAGAAAAGCAGCCAATAACAGCAAACATTACAAAACAACAGCAGATTCAGTTTCTGAGTGGCTCACTTTGTATGGAGACGATGAAGGGCCGAACACAGAAAAGAGAGTTTAGTTACCCCACCTGCAGTACCAGCTAGTAGCTTGTCACACTAAACCGCGTCCCATAAGCTTCACATTTCCACTGCTTGTTTTATAGGCGGTGCTCCACTTGCCGTTCAGTTTGCTGTCAAAGCTGGTGCTGTTCAAACCCAAAAAAATGTCTTGGAGCGACGGTTATAATTACTGCCTTTTCAACGAGGTAATGGATATTACGAAGAAGTGAAGACTCTCAATCTAGCCAAGAAACGGATTCTTCCCAAGAAGTGACAGAGCACTCAAACCCTTGGTCGCGCATATAAGAGCAAGCTCAGGAACGCCACGAGGTTCAGCCCAATACTTTGGCTGACGAGTACAAAAGGAACGAAGATTCGGAAAATGTAGCTCACCTTAA
>JAHPZR010018652.1:0-16367 GCA_019787425.1 Platygyra sinensis | reverse complement strand
GAGGTGTCAAACTAAACGAAGCAACACGCAGATAACAGCGGAAAATTATCATGCAGACCTCTATGACCTCTCAAATTTGCCGCAGCACGATCTAACGGCTCTAGTTATTCTCCTTATAACACAATACGAAATGCCCTTCATAAACTAGAGTGAAGCGACAAAAAGGTCGAAAGACCGAAAATAAACGGCAAATGTACAAATGTCACGAACCGTAGGAGTCGTGTTTTTGGCCTGTCTATTTTATTTACCATGATCACTACTTTAACTTGCAGTCCCACATCGGTCGGTAAGTCATCGATGTTCAAGTTCGAATCAATGCAGTCATTTAAAGCTTGCTGGGACTGTTGCGCTGTGCTAGGAAATAACGACTTGCGAGAAGCTTTAGCAGAGTTGACACGAACAGAATTGCGACAAGGACTACTGCCCGGCGGCGTTTCGAGCGGCCGTTTCGATGCGTTAATCCTCTGCTTTGGTGGAGTTTTGCAAGCAGCAGCCTCACTGCCTATTGAACTCAGTACTCGTATAGTGTTCCTAAATTCCGTATTTTGCGAGTGCAAGGATTACATACACGGTCTAAAAACAGTTCGTTGTCTCCCACTACTTCGCATCCAACTGCTCTGCTAGTATAGGCAAGGATTTCTCGTGCATCTTTTCGTTTTGATGGTTTGCAAAGATTTTCTGACGAGATATAACCAGGTTTACCAGGCTGAGATGCTGTTCCGTATTTAACCTTGAAGGAACACCGACAGATTCTGCAGCGTTCGCTTGGAGTTTCGATCTCCTGCGCCTTCGACATCGCAGATTTTCCCGAGTTTGACACCTCACGTACATGAAGTATTTTTTGTTTGGAAGGAAGTAAAATGTTACATCCGGTAATTTATAATTGGTTAACCCATTGACAAACTGTCAATCAGTGAGTGAAATCAACCGTGAAAGTTGGTGGGCGTTTTTCAGAATTGAGGGGTCTGCGGGCAAGCGTTCCCTCGTTTCCCCTCCCCCACCCCCCTCTCTCGCCCTTTTTGCTCTCGCCCCATTTTCCGCGCGTCCTAAATCTCGCGGCCCTATTATTTCGTTCGGCTAGTACAGGAACGCTTGCTACGCAGGCAATGTGTCAAGAAACTTAGAAATTTCATGCGAGTGTACGTGAATAGGAAGAGGGCGGTTTAAGATATGGAAACATTCTTTGCCTGAAGCGGGTCTAGCGTGACTTGTAATCGGAGAATTTTGTTTATGTCTGAGGAAAAAATACCTTGACCTTTCAAACGACTATCAATTTACATATGTTAAAAGGGTTTATGACGAGCGCTATAAAACATGATAAAAGGCTAAGTTTTAACTTTTTTCCCCAGAAAATTCCATCATAGCTTCTAGCGAAGTAAACACGATCTTACATTTATCACCGTCAGCGTGATCCATGGCCAGAAGTAACACCTTTATAGCGCATTGAATATTCCCTTCGAAAGTAAACAGAAACGAAAATTCCAGATTACGAAATCTTCTGTTTCGCACGCAAAACGAAAATATAGCTTAACTCTGGATAATTTCAGCCTTAGTAGCCAGCAGCTGGTACCAAATTAGATGCTTTATCCTTGCAAATGTCCTGCGCCCATCGCCGAAGGATTTTGGCCCAAGTTTGACCAAATAAACATTTTTCCCGTCGGCGGCCATTCTTTTGTCTAAACAGTTAATTCGCTAACTTGACAAAACCCTCCTGAGGGGGGATATGACGAAAAGAACTGAGAAATGGCCTGTAATTGGTTGATAATGACATCATCCGCGGAGGTTTGGATATAGTCACCGACAAGACTAAAAAAAACAAGAATTTTTAAAAAAATTAAAACCGCGCTTTTTTTAACTCTTTTTCGCTCACAAAAATATTACGTAATATTTAGCAACAACGTTTTGCGAGAAAACATTACCCGGAAACAATTTAAAAGATGGTTAGGACTTGTTCCCATATCTCAAACCACCCTTGGATACCTTGTGATGCGTACACAAAGTAAATACTGATTATAGGCCTAAGCAAAATACTGATTAGGGTTAGGGTTAATGCAAGGGGTTAATGGTTAGCTCCTTTATAGCGTTCGGGTTTGTGATTAGGTACTTAAATTAAACCATTCATTTGTAGCGATTCTCTGTGGTCTAATGGTTAGAGTGGAAGACTGCCGAGCTAGCGTCCCGGGTTCAAATCCACCTCGTGTCAACGAAATTTTTTAACTTTTTTTTCCCCTTTAAAATTGAAGAGACTTGCACTTTGACAACATTTGTGGAGCAGAAACTAAGTCTCTGTGTCAAGAAACTTAGAAATTTCATGCGAGTGTACGTGAATAGGGAGAGGGCAGTTTGAGATATGGAAACATTCTTTGCCTGAAGCGGGTCTAGCGTGACTTGTAATCGGAGAATTCTGTTTATGTCTGAGGAAAAAATACCTTGACCTTTTCAAACGACTATCAATTTACATATGTTAAAAGGGTTTATGACGAGCGCTATAAAACATGATAAAAGGCTAAGTTTTAACTTTTTTCCTCAGAAAATTCCATCATAGCTTCTGGCGAAGTAAACACGATCTTACATTTATCACCGTCAGCGTAATCCGTGGCCAGAAGTAATACCTTTATAGCGCATTGAATATTCCCTTCGAAAGTAAACAGAAACAAAAATTCCAGATTACGAAATCTTCTGTTTCGCACGCAAAACGAAACTACAGCTTAACTCTGGATAATTTCAGCCTTAGTAGCCAGCAGCTGGTACCAAATTAGATGCTTTATCCTTGCAAATGTCCTGCGCCCATCGCCGAAGGATTTTGGCCCAAGTTTGACCAAATAAACATTTTTCCCGTCGGCGGCCATTCTTTTGTCTAAACCGGTTAATTCGCTAACTTGACAAAACCCTCCTGAGGGGGGATATGACGAAAAGAACTGAGAAATGGCCTGTAATTGGTTGATAATGACATCATCCGCGGAGGTTTGGATATAGTCACCGACAAGACTAAAAAAAAAAAAAAAAAAAACCGAAGGCAGAGCAAGAAACCGCCCAGCCTTCGGCTGCGCGGTTTAAAAAAAAAAATAAAAAAAATAAACCGAAGGCAAAGCAAGAAACCGCCCAGCCTTCGGCTGCGCGGTTTAAAAAAACCGAAGGCAGAGCAAGAAACCGCCCAGCCTACGGCTGCACGGTTTAAGAAGAAGTTTAAAAAAACTTAAAAACCGCGCTTTTTTAACTCTTTTGCGCTCACAAAAACATTACGTAATATTTAGCAACAAGGTTTTGCGAGAAACATTACCCGGAAACAATTGGTAAGGGTTAGGGTTAATGGTTAGCTTCTTTATAGCGTTCGGGTTTTCGATATAGTACTTAAATCAAACCAATTGCTGGCAGCAAATCCTCGGTGGTCTAGTGGTTAGGCTGAAAGGCTGCCGGTCTGGAACTCCGAGTTCAAATCGACCTCGTCACAAGATTTATTAAAAAAACTTAAAACTTCGCTCTTTTAACTCTTTTGAGCTCACAAAAACATTACGTAATTTTTTTTGCAACAACGTTTTGCGAGAAAACATTACCCGGAAACAGGAGCCATAATCACAATTTCATCACACAACGTGACAACATCCACGCGAGAGGCCAAGACACGTGCGTGGATCAGCGCGGATATATGACTTCAGGATGGCGCAATTTGTTCTAAAAATAGAAAAATTGTCCCATATCATGGGTCCACGCGCATCCCAAGACTTACGGTCTCCGTCCCTGATTATGGCTCCTGCCGGAAACAATTTAAAAGATATGAACAATAGAGATTGCGTGATTCAAAGTTGGCTCAGTGCCTAGGTTGTTAGAGATTTTCACATTCTTTACATAGCGTGGTTGCGTGATTTGTAATCGGAGACTTTGTTCATCATCATCATCATCATTTATTTGCCTTTATATTACAACAGAATAAAAAAAGAAAAAATAAGATAAATAATAATAACAATAATAATAAACAGCAAGTTGTTAGGCGAGGAGACCTCAAGAAACCACCAGGCTTATAGGAGAGGCCACCTGGACATGACAATATTAAACAAGATAAGGGCTGCGAAGGAGTGCGGCAGAAACTAACTCAGAAACTATTTTAGTAAAAACTCTAGCACTTTGCTTTTAAACGTAGGAAAGCTTGACAAATTGGTAATAGAGGCAGGAAGACAGTTCCAGACCTTAGGTCCTTGGTAAAGAATAGTGAATTTCTTGATGTTCGTACGACACACGATAATTACCAGCTGTTCTTGTGTGATATTTATGAACTTGACTGTTTGTCATAAACAGATTGAGGAAAATTGGAGGCAGTAGATTATTGTGGTAGCAGAACATGAATTTAGCAATATCGAGGGTATTGATTTGGAAGATGTCTAGAATTTTCAGTTTGGTAAAAAGAGGAGCAGTATGTGCTCGATATTCTGAATTTGTAACAGCTCGCACCGCCCGCTTTTGTAAAGAATAAATTCTGTTTAAATTAGATACGTACTTGGACGACCACGTAGAGTTACAATAAGTAATATATGGATAAATTAATGTATAATACAGCATGAGTTTAGTCTTACAGGATAAATAGAAACGCGTCCTGGATAAAATACCAACTGATTTAGCGATTTGTTTACAAACAAAGTTTATGTGATGTTTCCAGGTAAGGTGTTCGTCTAGATACACAGCTTACCTAGCTCGAAGGAGAAAAGGTCTCACAATTGACCTTTCAAACGAATATATATTTCCATATGTTCAAAGCCAAGGTTTTATTTTTTTTTCCAGAAAACTCCACCATTGCTTCTGGCGAAGTAAACACGATCTTATTTATCACCGTAAGGGCATTCCAGTAAACACGATCTTATTTATCACCAACAGCGGAGTCCATGGCTGACGACAGACGTAATACCTTCTTTAACGCATTGAATGTTCCCTTCGAAAGTGAACATGCAGGCAAAACGAATATACAGCTTAACTCTGGATAATTTCAGCCGTAGTAGCCAGCAACTGGTCCTAAGTTACATTCTTTATCCTTGCAAATGTCTTGACGTGCATCTCCGAGGGATTTTGGCCCAATTCTGACCAAATAAACCCTCCCCAACTATCCGCGAGTTTATTCAATTCGCTAACTAGATAAAACTCTCCTGATGGGAGGTATGAAGAAAAGAGCTGAGAAATGGCCTGTAATTGGCTGATGATGACATCATCCGCGGAGGTTTGGGATTTGTAACCGACAAAACTAAAAAAAAAAACCGAAGGCAGAGCAAGAAACCGCCCAACCTGCGGCTACGCGGTTTAACAAGAAGTTTAAAAAAACTTAAAACCGCGCTTTTTTAACTCTTTTGCGCTCACAAAAACATTACGTAATATTTAGCAACAACGTTTTGCGAGAAAACATTATCCGGGAACAATTTAAAAGATGGTTAGGACTTGATTCCATATCTCAAACCGCCCTTGGATACGTTGTGATGCGTACACAAAGTAATACTGATTATAGGCCTTTGCACTGAAAATACTGATTAGGGTTAGGGTTTTCGATATAGTACTAAAATCAAACCATCCTCTGGTAGCGAAACCTCAGTGGTCCAGTGGTTAGGTTAGAAGACTGGCGATCTGGTACGCCAGATTCAAATCTACTTCGTGACACCGAAATTTTTATTTCCTTTAAAATTTAAGATACTTTTTTTTATTTGTACTCACATTCCTAAATATAGTACAAGTTTACCATAAGTAATAATTTTTTTACAAGTAAATTACAAATTCCGATAGTAATAAATTATCATTAATTATCAGACAAAAACACACACAAACACAAACACAAAAAGCCTCTGTGTCAAGAAACTTAGAAATTTCATGTGAGTGTAAGTGAATAGGGAGAGGGCGGTTTGAGATATGGAAACAACTCTTTACCTTAAAAGATTGGAAACAACAGAGATTGCGTGATTCAAAGTTGGCTCAGTGCCTGGGTTGCAAACGTTCAGCTCATGAAACGTGACATAGTTACCGCCGTCATCTACTGTTACATCACGACCGAATTTCATTACGCAAAAACGTGACTTGTAATCGGAGGATTTTGTTTATGTCTAAGGAAATACCTTGACCTTTCAAGCGCTAAGGCTAAGTTTTAACTTTTTTTCCCCAGAAAATTCCACCAGTTCTTCTGGCGAAGTAAACACGATCTTACATTTATCACCGTCAGCGTATTCCATGGCCAGACGTAATACCTTTTTAGCGCATTGAATATTCCCTTCGAAAGTGAACAGAAACAAAAATTCCAGATTACAAAATCTTAGCTTGGCGCGGTGGCAGAGCATGGTGAAGGACGTGTTTTTGGTCGCTCTGTTAGAAGTCTTACAGATATGTGAATTATTTTAATTCAGTGCTCCGTCTACTAGCAAAATGAATGAAGAGATCGAGGAAGCCGCTTTAAACACCGAAGAAAAGTGTATTCCCCGTAAACGACAGCGAGGAAATACTGGTTTCCAAACGGACGAGGACTGTGTGTCCGGCCATTGCTGCGATGCCTCGGCAAGTATCATCAAATTAGAGGCCAAGATCGTTAAACTTTTAGATTTGTTTACGGAAATAGCATCGGTGAAAGACCGTTTAACAGTGGTAGAAGAAGAAAACAAACAGCTACGGAAGGCCGCTGAGTACACGGGAAAGGAACTAACAGACCTGAAAACTTGTGTACCCAACATGTGCTCTCAAACAGCAAGTGGTACCTAGGAGATGCAGAACCACAACACGGAGATTCAACAGTTGAAATGTCGCAACATCAAATTGGAGGCGTACACTAGAAGGGAGAGTATAAATATTTATAACATCCAGGAAATGGAAAGTGAGACACCACGAGATACAGAAAAATTGGTTCGTTCAATGATGAAAGAGAAAATGAAAATTTCAAGGTTGGATATGGATGAAATTAGATTTGAACGAGTACATCGCTTGGCAACCCGGCGCAACCCGCGGAGGTCCACGAATACAAGGCCTGTTATTGCTAAATTTAGTTTTTATCAAGACAAGGAGTTCGTTTGGTCTAAAGTTAAAAATTTAAAAGGTACCAAAATTGGAATTTCGCATGACTACCCTAAAGAAACCGAGGCGATTCATACGAAATTGTACCCTGTGCTAAGAAAGGCGAAGCAAGAAAAACAATCGGCATTCTTCAAGGTGGACAAATTGATCATCAACGACCAAGTATATAATGGGACTGAAACTGAAAATCTTTCTTAATACGGTTCAATAATGAATAGCGTATAAGCTTTAGTAGATGGAGGGCTGATGGGACTTAATGCACGTCAGACAAACAATTTGTGTATTTATGTTACTTGTTTATTTAGGAAATTTCTTTGTATTTCTTTTTTCTCCAAGTACGTATGCATGCAGGATTATAGCTATTCATAGATGTCGAACAACATTGGTGAATCTCATTTACTTAGGTTTTGCACCCTCAATAAAAGTTCTTTTGTTTATTTGTTTAAATTTGGAGCTGAATTTGCAGTTCATTAGCACATACATTTATTTTTTTTGTCTTTGGCTGCTGATGCGGGTCTCAATTTTGAAACGAACATAACATTTAATGGGCGAGGTCTTTAAATTGGTATCGCTCAACGTAAAGGGCCCAAGTAATTTTTAAAAAAGAAGAACAATGTTTACTTGGTGCAGGAAACGTAAAGCTGACATCATTTTTTTGCAAGAAACCCATTCAACAATAAAAACTGATACTCAATGGAAGAATGAATGGGGTGCAGATATTATAACAAGTCATGGCAACTCCAACGAACGTGGAGTTTCTATCTTGATTAAGAATGGTTTTGATTGCACCATCCATCAAAAGATCCTTGATCCTTTGGAGCGCTTCATCATTCTTAAAACTGATATTAAAGAAAAAAACATATGATTGAAAAAACGTATATGCATCAACAAGGACAAAGATATCTTATCGTTTTTCAATAACTTACTCGCGACGCTACAAACTTAGATTCGGAAGATAATATCATTATAGGTGACGATTTCAATTGCCCTTTAAATCCAGAGATTGATAAAAAAGGAGGCATAATTATTCAAAGAAAATCAGTTACTGCCTGCATTGATTGCCTACAAAATCAACTGGATCTGGTTGATATTTGGAGAATTAAAAACCCAGACACAAGAAGTTTTACCTGGAGTTTTTTGCCGCCTCGATTATTGGTTGATTTCTAATAATTTGAATGATTTAGTCAGTGAAATCTAGTGAAATAATTCCGGGCCCCTCGAACAGACCATGATGCAATTTGGTTAGAGATTGGAGAGCTAGAAAATGTACAGAAAGGTCCCGGGTATTGGAAAAACTGCTCCATGTTGAAGGATGAAGAATATGTAAATAATGTTACTGAAATGCTTCCAGTATGGACGGCAGAGGGACGCAAAGAACTTTCGGACAATCGTAATGTTTGGGATTGGATCAAATACAATATAAGGGCGCAAGCTATTAACTACTCTAAGAAAAAGGCCAAGGAAACAAATGCAACAGAATTAAATCTCCAGGATGAGTTTAAAAAGGCAAAGTAAGAATACGAAACTACTCCAAGTGACTCTAACGCAACTCGCTATAATGCAGCTCAGGAAAAGTTAGAAACCTTTTATGAAGAAAAGACTAAAGGCCTGTCCAAACGGGAAATGTTTGGTCACCAAACACCGTCAAACATTGTTTGGTGACCAAACATTTTAACGTTTGGCCACCTTGTTTGGTGCTGTTTGATCGTGTTTGATCGTGTTTGGTTGTGTTTGATAAAATTTGAAAGCCATCAAACATTCGATCAAACAACTTCAAACATTTCTTTTGTTCTCATGTTTGATGGGCTATTTTTTGTTCGTTTGGACAGCTGTATCAAACATGTTTGGTGCACGCATGCGTACCACGCTTGCTTAGCGGCCTGTATCCATAGATACCGCCTCTTGTTTACGTACGTCGCTTGTCCAGTATTTTAAAGATCTCGAACGAAGAAGAAGCTTCAGTGAACGTTGCTGAGATTTAGGAGATTGAAACCGAAGAAACACCTAGTCGTAAAGGAAAACAAAGGAAAGGAATGGCAACGAAATCTATTGTAACAAAATGCATGCAGGTTCAACAAGCATCAGTATCTCGAGAAAATGTTCACGAGTTATTCGCATCATTTCGCGGTAACCTGGAGTAGAGTGTCTTCGATCATCAGTTTCTGTAGGATATTATTGTAGTATCCTTTCTCTTCTCTTCTTCTTGTCGAGCCCCTGGTCTTCCCTCGTCTATTTTCCCTTTTTCCATCCTCCTCTAATATGTCAAAAAGGATTATAGCCGCTATCTCTTCTTTAATTTGAACCTTTGAATCGCAACCTGCCAAGTCGCACATTCCGCCATATTGGAATCTCGCGGTTAAGCGAGCTACGATGTGTAAATTGTGGCCCATAGTTCTTTGCTTGTCGAGTTTAACTTATGTTTGATCAAACATGTTTGAACCGTTTGGCCACCCAATTCAACATCAGCATGTTTGGTCACCAAACAATGTTTGATGATGTTTGGTCGTCAAACATCTCTCGTTTGGACAGGCCTTAAAGGAATAATTATACGCGCACGCGTTCGTTGGCATGAGCATGGGGAAAAAAGCACAAAATACTTTTTAAACCTTGAGAAAAGAATTCATATAAAAAGCGTATACGTAAACTTCACATAAGTGGGGTAATTAAAACAGATCCATTTTGTATATTAAAAGAGCAAGAACGGTTCTACAAACATTTGTGCAAAAGCAGCAGTACTGATCCAGACATTGGACTTAAAATTTCTTCTTTACTAAACGATTTAAACATACCCACACTTTCTGAAGACCAGAAAAACATTTGCGAAGGCAAAATTTCAGCAGAAGAATGTTATTGTCTCCTTGATAGCTTTGACAATAATAAAACTCCCGGTAATGACGGTATTCCTATTGAATTCTATAAGATATTTTGGCCAATAATTAGCGATAGCTTCATGAACTGCATTAATGAATGTTTCGAAAAAGGTGAGATGTCTAGCTCTCAAAAACAAGCAATCACTACACTAATTGAAAAAAAAAGGGAAAGATCGTTCATTTTTAGAAAATTGGCGTCCAATTTCCCTCGTTAATGTAGATACAAAAATAATGACAAAAGCAATTGAATCGAGGATTAAAAATGTCTTGCCTGATTTTATTCATCGCAATCAGACAGGATACGTAAAAGATCGTTTTATAGGCGAAACTATACGATCTATTTACGATGTCATGGACTTAACGGTGAAAGAAAACATTCCCGGTTTAATGTTATTCATTGATTTTCACAAGGCATTCGATAGTGTTGAATGGGAATTTCTTTTTAAATGCCTTGAGGCATTCAATTTTGCGTCCAGATTTCCTTCACTGGGTTAAAGTCTTCTATATATACAAAGCTGTATCTTGAACAACGGTGTGACTTCAAGCTTTTTCACGCTGGAACGAGGAGTTCGACAGGGAGACCCGCTATCTCCATATCTGTTCGTTGTAGCTGTAGAAACACTGGCTATCGCCATTAGACAAAATTCGGACATTAAAGGAATTTATATTGAAGAGCAAGAAACGAAACGTTTACAGTATGCCGACGACACCACGGCGATATTAGCGGATACTAACTCAGCCAAAGTATTATTTGAACTACTGGACCGGTTTCGAAACATTTCCGGTCTTAAAATTAACTGCTCAAAAACTGAGGGTATGTGGATAGGATCATTAAAAGAAAGTAAAGAAGAATATTTTGGTATTAAATGGCCTAAAATCCCGGTTAAAGCTCTGGGGGTACATTTTACATATGACCAGAAACTATTAAAGGAAAAGAACTTTATTGAAAGGCTAGATAGTATAAAAAAACTCATTAATATTTGGTCCTCTAGGGGCCTGTCTATCTATAGTAAAGTGACAATAATTAAATCTTTTTTGATCCCAAAATTCGTCTACGTATGTTCGTTACTTCCTACACCAAAGGAAATTGTGAATAAACTGAATCAATTGCTATTCAAGTTCTTATGGAATGGTACAGATAAAGTGACTCGCGTGTCAGTAATAAACGATTATGAGAAAGGTGGTCTAAAAATGATAGATTTGGAAACATGGTTAAATCTTTAAGGTTGGCCTGGTTAAAACGACTATTTAACGATTCAAATGCAACATGGAAGACGTATTTACTTCATTTATTAAAGCCCGTAGGAGGTAAGTTCTTTCTATATTGTAATTATGAAGTTTCTGATTATACGATATCTTCTCAATTTTACTGTTATGGTGGTCGGAATTCCGCGAATCCTTCGCTTCAGAAAGTGACTGGAAAATTATTGTTTGGAATGATAAAGAGACTCGAATAGACAATAAGCCGGTGTACTATAAAAATTATTTTAAGTCAGGAATCATTTACATACACGATCTTCTATTCGACTTAAATAAAACAGACTCCTATGATTATTTTTCGAACAAAATTGATAAGAGCAATTTTCTGCAATGGGCGGGCCTCCGTCATTCTGTACCTTCTCATTTAAAAAAAAATCAACCTAAATACATCAACCATATCCCCATCACAACTGTTAATTGGAGATAAAATCTATGAAATTAAAGACAAAAAATCAAAACATTATTACTTGCTGCTGGTTTCAAAAAAAGCTCAGCTTCCTAATATTATCCACAAATTAAAGAGTGATTTTAATTTCACAAGCCAACAATTAAAAAAAATATTCTCCTTTACCACATTTGGTTGCACTTGAGTCATATGTTAAGGCCTTTCAATACAAAGTAATTAATTCTATTCTTTTCACTAACAGTAAACTATGCAAAATTGGATTTCGAATTAACGATGCGTGCACTTTTTGTAATGATGAACCTGAGAATTTGTATCACTTTCTCTATGAATGCCCTCACTCAAAAACGTTCTGGACTGATTCCGAATCTTACTGGTACTATTTATCGTGTCAGCCAATCCATCTTTCCGCAGAAAAACGTTTTATTTGGAATTTTATCAAAACAATGCCCTTAATCTAATTTATTGAATTATTTCATAGTAATTGGAAAATTATTTTTGTGGGACTGCAGAAGAAGCCAAACACTTCCTAAAATCCAAGGACTGCAATCAAAACTTAAGATTAAGTATGAAACGGAAAAAAAGATCAACAATAAAACCTTCTTTGAAAAGAAATGGGTGCTCACTCCAATGTAATTATTAATGCCCTTCTGGTTTTATTACTTCTATTTAATTTTTTTTAATAGGAAGGTATCTTTTTTGTTGTTGTTCACCGTAAGTAGCATATGTAATCGTATAATATTGCAAGTAGTATATAAATTGGTATCGTAAGTTAAATATGTAATTAAAAATACAGCTTAACTCTGGATAATTTCAGCCTTAGTAGCCAGCAGCTGGTCCCAAATAGATGCTTTATCCTTGCAAATGTCCTGATGCCCATCGCTGAAGGATTTTAGTCCAAGTTTGACCAAATAAACATTTTTCCCGTCGGCGTCCATTTTTCTCTAAACAGTTAATTCGCTAACTTTACAAAATCCTCCTGAGGGGGATATGACAAAAACACCCAAGAAATGGCCTGTAATTGGCTGATAATGACATCATCCTTGGAGGTTCGGGATTAGTAACCGACAAAACGACAAAAAAAAAACCGGAGGCAGAGCAAGAAACCGCCCAGCCTACGGCTGCGCGGTTTAAAAAAAAAAAAAACGAAGGCAGAACATGACCCGCCCAGCCTACGGCTGCGCAGTTAACAAGACACCCTCATCTCACCATAAAAATCACAGGGTTCGATAGGTTTCGAGCTTTCATGCGCAAACACCATCCCGTCCCCGAGTAAAATAATCTCTGAAGACACATTCACAACGCAATTTCATTGGTAGAAACAACAACACATATGATAAGTCGTGTTAGACATGTCTGCCACGCAGGACAGAACTCATTCTCGTTCCCAGAGCCTTCTGGCCTGTGGTTGGGATCGAGAGCTCGGTAGAGACGTCATGTATGGCGCGCTATTATGTCCCCAATATATATTTTATACATACGTACTTGACGTACTTGAGTTCCTTGTCTTACTTGAGTTGCTTGACTTACTTAAGGTGCTTCGCTTACTTGAGGTGCTTGTCTTACTTGAGGTGCTTTGCTTACTTGAGATGCTTGTCTTACTTGAGGTGCTTGTCTTACTTGAGGTGCTGGTCTTACTTGAGATGCTTCGCTTACTTGAGGTGCTTGACTTACTTGACGTGCTTGACTCACTTGAGGTGCTTGTCTTACTTGACATGCCTGTCTTACTTGAGATGCTTCGCTTACTTGAAGTGCTTGACTTACTTGACTTACTTGAGGTGCTTGTCTTACTTGACATGCTTGTCCTACTTGAGATGCTTCGCTTACTTGAGGTGCTTGACTTACTTGACTTACTTGAGGTACTTGTCTTACTTGAATTAAGGTGCTTCGCTTACTTGAGGTGCTTGTCTTACTTGAGGTGCTTGACGTACTTGAGGTGCCTGACTCACTTAAGGTGCTTGTCTAAATTAAGGTGCTTCGCTTACTTGAGGTGCTTGTCTTACTTAAGGTGCTTCGCTTACTTGTGGAGCTTGTCTTACTTAAGGTGCTTGACTTACTTGACGTGCTTGACTCACTTGAGGAGCTTGTTTTACTAAAGGTGCTTGACTTACTTGACGTGCTTGACTCACTTGAGGTGCTTGACTTACTTGAGGTGCTTGACTTACTTGAGGTGCCTGTCTTACTTAAGGTGCTTCGCTTACTTGAAGTGCTTGTCGTAGTTGAGGTGCTTGTCTTACTTAAGGTGCTTGACTTACTTGAGGTGCTTCGCTTACTTGAGGTGCTTGACTTACATGACGTGCTTGTCTTACTTGACGTGCTTGACTTTCTTGAGTTGCTTGTCTTACTTGACGTGCTTGACTTACTTAATGTGCTTGTCTTACTTGACGCGCTTGACTTTCTTGAGATGCTTGTCTTACTTGACGTGCTTGACTTACTTGACGTGCTTAACTTACTTGAGGTGCTTGTCTTACTTGACGTGCTTGACTTTCTTGAGTGCTTGTCTTACTTGACGTGCTTGACTTACTTGACGCGCTTAACTTACTTGAGGTGCTTGTCTTACTTGACGTGCTTGACTCACTTGACGTGCTTCCCTTACTTGAGTTGCTTGTCTTACTTGACGTGCTTGACTTACTTGACGTGCTTCCCTTACTTGAGTTGCTTGTCTTACTTGACGTGCTTGACTTACTTGACGTGCTTAACTTACTTGAGGTGCTTGTCTTACTTGAGGTGCTTAACTTACTTGAGGTGCTTCGCTTACTTGAGGTGCTTGACTTACATGGGGTGCTTGTCTTACTTGACGTGCTTGACTTACTTGACGTGCTTAACTTACTTGAGGTGCTTGTCTTACTTGAGGTGCTTAACTTACTTGAGGTGCTTCGCTTACTAGAGGTGCTTGACTTACATGACGTGCTTGTCTTACTTGACGTGCTTGACTTACTTGACGTGCTTAACTTACTTGAGGTGCTTGTCTTACTTGAGGTGCTTAACTTACTTGAGGTGCTTGTCTTACTTGAGGTGCTTAACTTACTTGAGGTGCTTGTCTTACTTGAGGTGCTTAACCTACTTGAAGTGCTTCGCTTACTTGAGGTGCTTGACTTACATGATGTGCTTGTCTTACTTGGGGTGCTTGAATTACTCTAGGTGCTTGTCTTACTTGGAGTGCTTCCCTTCCTTGAGTTGCTTGTCTTACTTGACGTGCTTGACTTACTTGAGGTGCTTGTCTTACTTGAGGTGCTTGACGTACTTGGGGTGCTTGACTTACTTGAGTTGATTGTCTTACTTGACGTGCTTGCCTTACTTGACATGCTTGACTCACTTGAGGTGCTTGTCTTACTTGAGGTGCTTGACGTACTTGGGGTGCTTGACTTACTTGAGTTGATTGTCTTACTTGACGTGCTTGCCTTACTTGACATGCTTGACTCACTTGAGGTGCTTGTCCTACATGAGGCGCTTCACTCACTTGAGGTGCTTTTCTCACTCGAGGTGCTCCTTTTACTTTAGGTGCTTGAGTAGTATAACTGGCTCCTTTGGTCCCTAACCAATCAGATCGCAGTACATATTATTAGCATCTTATTAAAATGGCTTTCGACCAATCAGAGAGCCAGATCTTATCCACGTGACTAAATCTGTGACGTAGTTGATTTTGAGGAGCCAAAAGCCAATCAGGAATCGAATTAGGAATTCAAGATGGCGGCGCCCATGAAAGTTAGCCATGTTGGAAAACAGCCCACCAGCCTCAACGGAGGACTGGGATCGGTCTCACAGATTTTCATGGCGACACAAATCACGCCAGGGTCTCTCAAAAATGTCACGCAACTTCAAAATCCACGTGACTAACTTTGATAAATAGGTATTTTAGAGGACCGAAGAGCTAATCAGCAGTCGAATTAAGAATTATAGTAATAATAATAATAATAATAATAATAATAATAATAATAATAATAATAATAATAATAATTCAAGATGGATACCCTCAGTGAAACCTGGAAACTAGGCTCCAGGTTCCCATAGGAGTTTGTTTTGGGTGGAAAATTACAAACCGGAAGTGAAGGCATGAGACGGATCTAACCACGATTTGGTCTTGGAGTGTCCAGACGACGCGGTGATAAAGAACGGGCACGTCGACGATTTGAGGAACTCATCTTAAAAATTTAAGATGAATTACGAAAAGACTCTAACTGTCAATTAAAATGATTCTGGAACGCATAAGAAATGATTAGTGTTTTGATATATGAAATCGCCATCGGGGCAACAAAAATTTTACGTCATTAGATAAAACTATAGGTCGAGAGTCTAGAAGTTTCTCACAAAACACGCAAGGTCTGAAACTGTCATGTATCACTTTCCACCCCATGTGTAGGCGATCTTTAACATGTTGATGAATAGCGAGAGTTTGAATGTATTCTTGTAGTTCAAGAGGTAGCAAATCCCAGTAACTTACTTGTTTTCCTATGACCTCTTCCATTACGAAAACAGATATTAGCGCTCAATACACATCCAAGGATGTAGAGTGAAGTGACTGGTCTCGGATGACACTTATATACCTTCCTGTTCGTTCCAAAGCATCCCGGGACGGTGACCTCATGGGGAACCAATCCTAGACTTGCCTCACTCCCTTCTCGGTCGAAGGGGTAAAAATAGGGATAAGGGGTACTCCCCGTTCCAAAGCATCCTGGGACGGTGACCCCATTGGGAACCAATCTTTCAATTGTCCCACTCCCTTCTCAGCCAAAGGTGTAAAAATAGGGGTGAGGGGTACCCCCCGTTCCAAAGCATCGTGGGACGGTGACCTCATTGGGAACCAATTC
>JAHPZR010018648.1:5000-12261 GCA_019787425.1 Platygyra sinensis | reverse complement strand
TGCAGTTAGGAATCTGCCCAAGCAGAGTTCTGCATGTCCCCTTATACTGTATAGATAATACTTCATATGTGAGGTGTACTGAAAAGTCCCCCTGGGGACTGCATGCTAATAAAGTTTTTATTGTATTAGGTGTAAGATATGGCTTCTTTCCATCATTTTAAAACTGAATTTAATAGCACAGAATTTAAAGCTTTTCAATGTCCAGAAATTTAGCATGTTATTATTTAATTAATAATTTTAATTAAAAGTGTAGACAGGTTAAATATTTTTTGCTGCTGTTTAAGTTGAATAATGAAACTTGAAACTCAAACTTGAAGAGCTTAAAATTGGTCATGAGTTACCCGTAGCTTAAGGCAACCAGGGAAAACAGCAAACTGATTGAGATGACTAATTATAACTCTGTCACTTTCCTGACTTTCTAGGGCCAGCCAGGCACAGGCTGAGAAATAAATACTTTGCTCGCACTTTATAGACAAAGAGCCAAGAACAGAGAAAAAGAACATTCCCAGGTAACTGCATTTTCAAAACTATTTGGCTATAAGTTTGTAGTGATAATCATGAAACAGCAAAATTTTTAATCAGCGGTAATGTGAATTTCACAGACACTTTCAGACCATTTACCCTTGCAGGGAAATGCGGAAATACATTTACCCGGTAAGTACATCAACAAGAAGACAGTACTATTATAAAATCAAAACACTCATTGACCATGCATGATCAAGTAAATATGTTGTATTAATCACTTTGTGTTGACAATGATTAAATGGATAAGGGATACTCAAACCTTCTCGCCCAATTAATGGAGCCTGATGATCAGCTTCCACTGTGTCCCAAGTATTATTTATAGCAGTGCTGGAGTTTTATTAAGCAAAATAATGTTTTCAGTAGGAAGGCAACTGTTTTTTCACAGATAGGCAAAAGTATTTGATCTGATAATTAACCCTGCCTTTAATTTTTTGTCTCAGTACTCTTACATAACATAGGGTCAGGTGAGAGTTGGAGCTTATTTGAGGGAGGTGCTTATCTAAAATTTAGCCTGATAGACAGGGCACTTATTTGAGGGGAAATGCTAATTTGGAAGATTTCAGCATTAGTAGATATGTTGTTGTTATATCCATGCTATACAGTACATTTTGTTATGTAATTAACAGTTAATCCATACTCTGCTATAATTTAAATATCATCATTACTTGGTATCATCAGTTTGTTATAACTGCTTACAGTGTGCATGTATAATTTCCTAAAAGTGATTTTTTAATATAATTTTAATAATAAATTACAACTTTATTCATAATTATTTTCTGTTTCTTCTATTCTCTTTGTCCAGGCAATTTTTTAATAAGAAGATGTAATGTAACCACACATTTATAGCCTATGACAACAACAGCAACAAATTTGTAAAGTCCAAAATTGATGGTCTCTGATGAGGAGCGTGTTTTTTCCTTTTTTATTCCAACATAATAATGGCCAACAAGAAGCGATCGATTGATTCAAAACATAGATCTGTGATCCAGGTTGCGTTGATTTTACTTCAAATCGGCATGATTTGTAGTGTTTTAAACTTCTGGGATCAGGGGCCATGCAGATGTAAGGAGAGAGACCTGTACGTTGCACAGAAGGGTTAATCTGTTAATCTGTCAGCCCTACATTTTTAAGCTTATACGTTGCAGGCAGTTAAAATGAAATAGAGATAGTTGCTGTGACGCTTTAAAGTGAAATCAACATTTTAACCTATTTAGGCCCGAAATCGACGTTTTCGAGTTTACGTGCTGGGTGAAATGAACAGCTTGCTGGATTTGAAGTGAAATCAACATCCTTGCCGTCATGCCTTAACGCGAAATCGCGTAAAGTGAACTGGCTGTAATTTGAGTGAAATTAACGTCTTTGCGGTCGCGTGATAACGTGAAATCACAATTTTAACGGTTTTAAAAACCTGAAATCAACATTTTTTAAGGTCACATCTTGATTGTTCTCCTTGGCCTAACACTGCACTAACCCTAACGCGTCCTGACCTTAACTCTAACGTTATCCGAAGCGCTAACCTAACAATGAAGCGCTAGCGCTAACCCTCGGCAATAACCCTCACCCTTCAACGCTAACCCTAGTTTCAAGCGGTAACACTAAATGTTAACTCTAAGCCTAACCTTGTTCCGTAACCCTAGTTTCAAGCGGTAACCCTATTTGAAGCGGTAACCCATTTAAGCGGTAACCCTAGTTTCAAGCGGTAGCCCTAAGCGTTAACTCTAAGACTAACCTTGTTCCGTAACCCTAGTTTCAAGCGGTAACCCTAGTTTCAAGCGGTAACCCTAGTTTCAAGCCATAGCCCTAAGCGTTAACTCTAAGCCTAACCTTGTTCCGTAACCCTTCAACGCTAGCCCTAGTTTCGAGCGGTAACCCTAACCCTAAGTAAAACCCTAAGGGTTTAAGTCCTTGCGGTGGCGTGATAATGTGAAATCAAAATTTTAAGTCTCTGTAAATGACCTGATATCAACATTGTCTAGCTTGCGCATTGCGGGAAATTAACATCTGGCTGTAATTTGAGTGAACCGAACGTCTTTGCGGTCGCACGTTAACGTGAAATAAAAGTTTTAACGGTTTTAACCTGACATCAACACTTTTTGAGGTTACACGTTGCAAAAGATCAATATTTTGCTGGATTTTAAGTGAAATTACCGTCTTTGCGGTCACGTGCTGACGTGACAACAAATACAGGGTTTTTTGCATACGTAATATCTCGAAAACGAAACAAACTTCAGCAAAAAAACATGCAGAACATTGTCTAACGCACCTAAACAAAACTGCATGCGAAATTTGGAGCGTTTTTGATAAATTTCATTTTTGAGTAAAAAACCTAACGCCCTTTTTCCACCGAAGCCTTCATTGGGTTTCACTGTATACTTTTAGCTGACACCAACTTTCATGTGGGAACCAAATCGCTGAGTTCCATTTTTGGAATAAAATGGCAGCTTTGGTGAGTTTTTTATAGCCTATGAAGATTATATCTCCTGATTTGTATTAACCCTTTACCCCCTGAGGGGAAAGGCAGTTTTTCCTAGATCGGCAAATAAAGACACTCTGCTTGTGTAAAATATGTCATTTGAAAGCCACTGAACAGCTTACTTAAGAACTGACATCAGCAGTTACAAAGAGGAAGACATTTTGAGAGAAATTGCTTTAAAAGGCAAAAATGAGCGACCTAAAAAATGTATCAAAATTCTACTATTAACTATAGCTTACTTAGCAGCTCTTAGTGCATAGCTTCATGTGAAGCAAGTCTTGCATTCCATTTACATCCCAAAAAAGAAGCTAAAAACTTGTGGGGGTGGTCAACCATGTCTTTGATAGGAGGAGGTCACAATTTTATGACTTCAATAAGAAGATCTTTATAAGACAATTTTCCTGGCAAAAATTCATAGAAATGCATGAAATATTCACAAAGTTATACAATTTATTAGCCTGAACAAGAACTTTAAAATATTTACTAAAAAAAAACATGCAAAACTGCTTGCCACAAATGATTTATATCATGTTTGTTTGTTACACGCATTTGATCATTTTCACATGGAATATGCACGATATAAGTGTTAATTATTATTATTATTATTTATTATTGTTTATTACTATTATTAGTCGTGCATGAAATCACGCAGAGCTCTAGCGATCATCTTTCATGTGCACAGCATCTGGAGGTCACATGCTTTGAAAAAATTAAAAAGTTTGCAATTGTTCTCAAATTTGAATGATGCTTACATTAGATTGATGCCTATGTTTGCAACTTGTAAATATGAAAGAATGCGAAAGAATGATTGACTTTTTGTTTGTTTGTTTTTTTTTTCATTAGAAGCTGGCAGTATAGCAGATTTATCCGCGGTTTATCATAAACAAACACCATGTGACTGACAATGATCATGATTCGAATATTTTCACTGACGAATAAAAATAGTCATCATTTACATTGCGTTCCTTAGTTCTGGCTTACTCTTTTAGGTCTTGACTTCAGAGTACTCTTCCATCGATTCAATTTTGGCTTCGTTGGACATTGAACTATTTGTGGCCACTGGAAATGAAACTTATAATTAAAGTCAACAAATGCAATCAAAATTTAGCCAGAGTCCATGCTTTGTACTTTCCCAATTAAAGACGTTATACTGCATTCGAACTAAAGAAAGGGCAGGATAATTTCATCCAAACCTTCTCTCAAGAAATCGAACATAATTCCAGAAAAATAATGGACTTGACGAGGCCAAGGCAAGAGCGAAATTGAAATTCGCTTCAAGGCGGAAGTGATTGGCCTTCCTGAACTTTGCAACACAGACGAGAGCATTTTCTACAGTAAAACTTTAGAAAAGCAATAGCTGTTAGTATACATACCTGGCAGCTTTAGATATGATCCTCAAACAACAAGCTGAAGAGAATATTTTGTCCAAATAACGTCGCAAACCTTTCAGACGTAGCAATCGCTTCCATCTTGTTCCCGTCAGCACAAATATTTTTGCCAGACACAGCGCGTCTCGTTCCAGGCCCCAACGGTTGCTTTCCTTTCTTTCGTGAGGGCTGTTGGACAGGGGGGGGGGGGGGGGGGTACTCCCTTATAGGGGCTTAATGGGGACGTGCGGCCAGCCAGGGTATGTTTTTCGGGATTTTTGTCTTAAACAGGGTATCGAATTTATCATTTTTTGTCTTAAACAGGGTCTCGATTTATCAATTTTTGTCTTAAACAATTTTCTTTTTTTCAGACAGTTCCGTTTGAAACGTCTTAAATTTCTATTGATTGCAGTTGTTTTCTGTCTAGGTTCCAGACCCCCATTTATACAGTATAAATAGCTTTTCAAAAATTTGTAACCGTTATTCTTTTGAAAATGTATGTTGACTAGCATACGAAACGTCAAGATTATAAAATGAAAGTTTTCAATATGTTTATCACCGCTGTGTGTTTTATCTTTTTAGGATATCTCTTCTTAGATGATAACAGCAAAATTTTTACAAGCTCCGTTGACTTTGGCATTGATACCAGGCACATTAAATGTCTTAAACAGGGTATCAAAAATCGGAATTCTGTCTTAAACAGGGTAGGAAAATCAGCGATATTTGTCTTAAACAGGGTCAGGGTATGGCGTTGGGCCGCACCTCCCCACCCAGGGATATATCGAGGACCCCCCCTCCCCGGGTTTACATTAAGCAGAAAAAATCCGGAAATTTCCGAACAGTAATTTTCCGGAAAATCCGTTCGGAAATTTTGGACTACCTCCACATTTGCTAAACTTTCCAGTTTCCAGTCTCTCATCAGCCGAAAACAATTCCGGGAAATCGAATTGCAAATGGTAAGCGCCATTTCGTTCGGTTGTTTGCTGATTTTGAAACAAACCCTTACCATTATTCAACGGTCGTCCCAGTCGGTTTATTCTGACAAATGGTAAGCACCCAATAGCTACCATAAAACTACTCTACAATCCGAGGGTAAATACTCAATCACTCACTCACTCGCTCGCTCACTCACTCGCTCGCTCACTCACTCAATCTCGTTCCCAGAGCCTTCGTTACCCTCGTCCGCTGGACAAGAGTAACGAAGGCTCTGGAAACGAGGTTGGTCGGTTGTGTGTGACAGTCGAAAATATGTCGCACGTCTGCGTTGAAAGCCAGGGACTGGGCATCCTCGGAGACCCAAGGGCTACTTGCCTGGATGATGAGATGTTTACGGGCGAGCGATGTTTTCGGTCTCTCCAGTTTCTCCCCCTTTGCTCTATGAAATCCTGGAGTCATTGACCAGGGATGACAAATTTCGGGTCATGTTCTGGAAGAATGTCTATCAAAAACTGTTGCTGTTTATTGTGATCTGGGAGGGAGACTTATAGCACTGACCTAAGAAAATCATAAGTGGGTCAGCTCACCTCTTGGTCAGCTTTATTCCGTTTCTGTAACATTGGAACTTAACTGAAGGATCAGTTCAGATCAAGCTGGGCATTTACTGCAGCAGATTTAGTTGGTACAATTATGAAGGAAAGGTGAAGAGGACTATTTTTCTCCAAAACTCTGTACGTATAAGGACAACAACAACTCGCCACATGGTAAGTTTCATCGATTTTTATAGCCAATTTCTAGCAAATTTTCAGACCTAAATATGCCTCATATGTTCTCTATATTTACCCATGTTATGTTACGTGACACACACAGTGAGCCTGGGTAACCTGTGGTACAATTGGGGTATCCGGCCTATCAAAGTTAATGAACTTGAAACGAGGGAGCAGACACGCGCTGGTCTCCTGTCGCAACTAAATTAATTCGCAACCTTTTCACAAGGCCACCTTTCATCTTCCATAATAAAATCCACATCCCGGTAAACCCGTATGTTATCCATGTGTACTCGCATTTAACCCGTATGTACTCACATTTAACGTATACGTAATGGTATTGTTACTCGTAAGTACTCTTAGGTCAACCATGTCGGTTTTAGCCTTTTTCAGTCCTGCGTGTTCGATTCGAAGTCGATTCGCGATTTCCCCGGGTAGTCAGACTTTGATTACACTCTTTTTCCTATAAGAACCTTTTTTGTGAGAACTTTGAGGCTAAGATTTGTCCGCTGTGATTACCTCATTAAAGATAGGCATAGCTCATAGCTCGCGTTTCAGTCCTATCTAAAACTCCTTGCGATCAAGATCTACTGGAACACTGAAACAGTTGAGCGGATTCCCTATAGAAATCAAGACCCGCGAACGTTGTTATAGCAACAATTTACTCTGTTTAAGATACAATGTTGTGTAAGTTTGTTATTCTAAAGTTATAGATTTCACTAGATTTTGACTGCTTTTGAGTTCTTTTCTATATCACGTGTGCTTAGATTAGTGATCATTTTTGCTATGAATATTTAGGTGATTTTCTTAATGTAACTATTTCAGTTGACCGCTTCGATAAGTGCCCTGAGGCCACAAGAATAAGAATACAAAGGAACAATTTAAAGCCGAATGGTAAACCTATATTGGCTTGGTCTTTTCGACTGCGCGTGTAACAACTCGGGAACGAGACTTTCATTTGTAACTTGAGTGAAACCTTTAAAATGAATAAGGCTTTAGCAAAACAGTTGACAATAAATATTAAAGAAAGGAAACGACGTTTCGAAGTCATCCTTGCGTCGTTATAAAGCTAAAATAGCGTTGCTGTTCAAGGGGCTGCGCTTACGAGTGTCAGAGTTGATGAAGAATTGTATAGGTTTATATATACATATCGGCGCGAAAGCCTGTTAATTAAATAAATAATTTAGCACGGA
>JAHPZR010018647.1:0-17661 GCA_019787425.1 Platygyra sinensis | reverse complement strand
TTAAGGTACAATGTTATGTAACTTTGTTATTCTAAAGTTATAGATTTCACTAGACTGCTAGATTTTGACTGCTTTTGAGTTCTTTTCTATATCACGTGTGCTTAGATTAGTGATCATTTTTGCCATGAACGAAACGAATATTTAGGTGATCTCTTAAAGTAACTATTTCAGCTGACCGCTTCGATAAGTGCCCTGAAGCCACAAGAATAAGGATACGAAGGAACTGAATTTAAAGAATCGTAAACCTATATTGGCTTGTTCTTTTCGACTGCGCGTGTAACAACTCGGGAGCGAGACTTTCATTTGTAACTTAAGAGAAACCTTTAAAATGAGTAAGGCTTAGTAAAACAGTTCGCAATAAATATTAAAGAAAGGAAACGACGTTTCGAAGTCATCCTGGCGTCGTTATAAAGCTAAAATAGCGTTGCTGTTCAAGGGGCTGTGCTTACGAGAGTGTCAGAGTTGATGAAGAATTGTGTAGGTTTATATATACATATCGGCGTGAAAGCCTGTTAATTAAATAAATAATTTAGCACGGATGCAGATTGGGTGTTCAGCGATTTTCTCAACCTCGTTCCCAGGGTCTCTCATCTTACCGCCCCTCGCTCGCTCCAGGGGGCGGTAAGATAAGAGACCCTGGGAACATGAATATAGCATCTCGTAAATTAAGCACTCTTGTTTTCATTTGCATTACTTTGATACGGAAATAATTTTCATCATATCTGTGGTCTCCACACCGTGGTTCCTTGCGTGTTTTCCAATTACCGAGTCATGTTTTTCAATACATTGATGAAGCATCAACGTCAACCGAGAAAAAGAGATGTGACATATCATCACGGTATTTTACAATGTATTCTTTAATCTTCCTGTTGTAGTATTTCATTGTACATTATAGTTCACTACTAAATTTTCTCCGATGTTCATTGGTTTAAATTGGACACGTGACGCGATATTGTTCATCCACAAAGAGACACTATCAGCCCATAGTGCGGCCCGTCCAAGGAAAATACCCGGATGGATAGAATGAAATGAATGAATGAATGAATGGATGGATGAATGAATGAATGAATGAATGAATGAATGAATGAATGAATGAATGAATGAATGAATGAATGAATGAATGAATGAATGAATGAATGAATGGATGAATATTTAGCCACGGGTAGTAGTTAGTAGTCTTCCGTGAACATTTATCTTTAAAAAGGCGGGTTTAGAGAAAATAAATAATTCAAATTGGGTTTCGTCTGTTTTCCTGTTCAAATTTTTCATTTGCCTTTTACGGCTTTCATCTCAAAAAATTGAAAAATCAATTGAACTAATTAATTTTTGAACCAGCGCGGAAGAAAATTTAGTGGTGAACAACAATCGTGTGTTTACGTCTCGGAACTATCGGTCTGATAGTTGCCCCTTGGAAATTTGATTTTCTTAAAACTAGCATATTTGCTCTCGAAGCTTCGCTTCTTGTGAAAATACTTGTTTAAGAACATTTCCGCGGGGTAGCCCATACTTCCTCGACAAAAACACTCTATTGTTTAACCAACTAGCCATTTTCGTAAAATGCAACGAACGTTTAAAACACAAAAAGTGAAAAAGTAAGAACAATGAACCTGAACTTTGAAATTCAGTGTCCTTGTAAAAAAGATATACTCTATTATAATATTATGCTCGCTGGATAAATAAATTCGTCCTTATGTCACGGCTTCGGACCCCATAAATAAGACATTTTGTAGAAATCGTGGCTAAACCGCACAAGAGAACTCGCTGGAATCTCCCCGAAAGCTTGATCAGCACCCAGTTTGCGCTCTTCAAGGGCCTTGTTTCAGCCTGCGGCTTGGGCGTACTGAAGTGATGAGTAGGAGCAAAGCTTTACCTATAGTTCCTAGACCTCAATTTTCGTCCCGGTCAACTCGTTTCGTGTCACGTGCAGGGTAAGGTCTGGGAAAAAGCTGTGCTAGAACCTTCAAATTCCGAGTTTTGGTTAGGGGAAGGATTCTCAACGTGCACCACTAGGTTCTTTTTGCCAGTCAACAATAAGGGAAGCGCTAACTTAGTGCCACACCACAGTAAAATGCGGGAGTGTAGCTACTTCTCAGAGAAATAAGCTGTCAGTCATATATAATCAATATCGTTGTCAAACAGAGTTTGATTCCACTCTGGTTACAAAGAACGTATTTATTTTGAATCAAGGGCATTCATACAAAATTCTTCGTATTTGGTCTCATAACACTAGTTTTATAATAAATTTCCATTGTTATTGGTATTGGAGGAAAGAGAATGGTTCTGGGTTCTTGGGGCATGAATTTATAGTCTATCACTGGCGACTACTTTGTATTCTTGCAATCCAAGTGGTTGTAGGAATACATCGGTCGGTTCCACTTTAACCACTTTTTTGTGACGACTGCGAGGTTCACTTTCGTCTCTGTCTCGGTGGCCAAATCTTCAACAACAGGTTGCCTCAGAGATCCGTCAGTTGTTTCATAGTCAATACGTTCAATGTTCTTTAGATTCACACGGTGTGTGGCTGCCCCGTCAAGTTTTTTGATTTCAAGTTTCCAGACACCCTTAGGTTTCTTTGTCAATATGGCCTTTCGGTTGTTTCTCTTTAGCCATATTCTTAGCTCTTCAGTAAAAATCAATGAATCTTCATTCGACCTTTGTCCTCCCTTCAAATCGATGTTAAACGTTGCAGTCTGGCGAGGGTTTCTATTCTTTGGTGTTTTCAACAGAACTACCTGAGGAATTCCGAGGTTGCCATCAACGTCTTTGTCAAAGTAGTAGTTTCGTCGGTTGTCCAACTTTTTTAATTCTGTGGCAACGTCAATCTGGGGACGCCTGTCACGATAAAGGTCAACAACTAGTCGGGTGCTGCCGTCACTTCTTTGTTCTAGAAGTTTCTCGAAATCATCCATGTCAAGCTCAAAATCTTTCCCTAGACAAACGGAACTCTCAAAACCACCAGGAGCAACAAGTCGCAAAAGCCAAACACGATAAGTACCCCGGATGAGCGTTATGGATTTTTCGGCTTGCTTTATGCATTTCGTAACAAAGTCTGCTTTCATGATGAGAAAGTCGTTAACGTTTTTCCTCTTGTAAAAGTAAAATCTGTACTTGCCAGTCTGAAAGTCGGGTGGGTTAAGATAAACTTTGAGGCTGCCACAATCACTTGATATCAAGCTTTGGTCGAAGTAGTACTGATAGTCTACACCAGACCGTACAGAGCCTTCACCTCCAGGAGGATTAAATGCGTGAGGAAATTCATTTAATCTCTTTACAACCCCATCAACGTCCGTTCGTATTAGAGGATAACCCTCCCTTCTCCTGTTGAAAAAGATTCGTCCACGAAGCTGCCATCTTTCACCTGTGTCTTTCTTCTGCTTACCATATATAAACAGGGTCTGTGTGTCCTCGGACCAAACCAAGTGGCTACTTCTTACTACACCTGCAAACGAGTGAGTTTTCATAATATTTAGATTTCCCGGTACTTCGGCTTGATCGTCTATAGTGATTTTAAACATTCTCCAACTGGTAGTTTCTAGAACGTATCCATTTATGCCTTTCGTTTCTCGAATGACGTAATCTTCATCCATCGACGCGGTTACCGAATCGTTGTATGGTGACCCAACAAACATTTTGATTCCTGTAACCTGTCCCAGGTCCTTGAGCTCAGGAGATGCTTCACTTCCAATACGGTAATGCAAACGTCCAGAACGCAAACTGTATTTGACGCCTATGAGTCCATAGTCGTATTGCTCCTTTCCTGACATTCCTTCAAAGGAGAGGACGTTACTTTCTTTGCGTTCGAATTCCAAAGTGTTTTTAGCTACTGCACATACCTGTAAGTAGGCACGATGATGTTTACGTTTTCCGAGAAGGCCATTAATTTGTATTACGTCATCTCCGCCACCGGTCTTGATTTCTAACAGATGTCGGGGAGAAATGTCGTACATATCACCGATGACAACGTTGTCTGGGAGATCTGGGTGTTCTGCATTAAATGTTTCAATATCAGTTCCTTTCAATACAACATCAGGTTTCCCAGCCAACATGTCCGTGCTGACAAGTACCGTGGCACCTTTAAATTCCTCGGTCAACTTCTTGCCATAGAAGTCGTATCCAAGGTCTACGAGGCCACTCGGATTCCAGAAGACGTTGTCCGGATATTTTCCTTTGTCGAGATATTTCATCTCACCAATAGTCATATATCCACCTTCTTCCTTTGGCGGTACTTTGAGCCTGAACTTGACTGGTTCATAATATTCATCCCACCTGCCTCGAACGTATTCCAACAAAAGACCCTGGTTTACCTCAAACACCCAAGAAAATATGAAGTCTGTCCGGCTGGGAACAAGATTATTAAGGTTCTCCTTGTCTGCATCCAGTAACATTTTGGAGTTTTCAGTTAATGTTTTGATCATTTCAATGTGCTGGTTAATTTCATTGTAAGGATTGATAGATGCTATTATCTCGACAATAATTGATGCGATGCCCAGTACTGCTCCAACAACGGCTCCGATAGGTCCAGCTACTGCAGCTATCGTCGATCCTGCAGTTGCAAGTGCTGCTACAGCAAAGCCAGTAATGCCGGCCAAACCTGATGCGAGTCCAAGGGCGCTTGACGATATCGCCATCCCGTCTTTACTCTTAATGGCCTCTGCGAGCTGCCAGGCGCTGACCGCTACAGTTGCTGCATCAAACAAAGGTCCTGCAAACACATCTGCCCACTTTGCAGCTTTTGCCCAAGTTTTGATTCCTTTCAGGTCTGTTACCATATCGGCATAGATCTGGGTGTTCTTAAATTTACCAGACAGTCCAATTTTGACATCTTTCTGGAATGCTTGGCTAATTCGTCCTTTCCCTTCAAGAAGTTTTCCCTTTAAGACATCTGAATTGACCGCTTTCGTAGCATCGTCAAGAACATCTGTCTTCAAGATGGAACGGTATTCTCTAAATGCTTGTAATGTATTCCGGAAGTCGTCTTGGTACTTCAGCACAATCTTATTGATGAGTTTTTGGGCAACTGGATAAACAATTCCTTGACCAAGATCCCAGACTGCTAAAGTAGACACTGCAAGGTTGAAAGTCTCCATTGCTTCTTCCATCTCGCCTCTTTTCATCTGTGCAAATCCAGCCAATGTATTAGAACGCCAGTAGGTACCAAGAGCAGCGAAGTTGTATCCTGCGAAATCCCCAACGTGTTCGATGTCATCCAGGTAGTTTTTCGCACCCCCGAATTTTTTTCCAATGCTTGAAAGCCTTGATGACAACCTGATTCTTAATGAACTAACCAACTCCAGACTGGTGAAACAAAGAATGACAGCTTGCAAAAGCCTCATAGCCAGGCGTGTTCACCTACAAGTAATGTATAAAGGGATACAGCAGAGTTAAAGGGGAAATTATTGACCTTATGTCCAGTGTTAAATATGGTACACTGTAATAATTACTATGACTTTTGGATTCGAGAGCAATTGTCATTGACGTTATTGTTTCTTCTGAGTTTCCGTCTAATTAATCACATTAATGACAGGTTTAGGCTATCTGGGTTCCTAAACAGGTTGTTATTTTCTTAAGAAAAAAAAATTGCAAACCATTGCGGTTGAAGTGGTATAGCAACTATGTCTAGAGAGTTCTGAATGTACAGGGCGTAGAATGTTTTCATAGATTTTAGAAAATAAGAACCCAGGCCCGTAGGAGGGGGGGGGGGGGGGTTCGAGGGGTTCGAACGAACCCCCCTTGAGGCCCAAGATTTTTTTTTTTTGCTGTTGCCGACCTAACCGAGCGTCGAATCTTAGATTGTCAGGATTGAGCTTGGGCTAGCCTATTTAATATAAAGTATATTTTTTTCACTGTTACGTTTTCGGTTTTGGGAGCCATTGTGGTCAAAACGCTGCCGCATAGGACGCTTTGTGACTGCTATCTAACTATATAACAAACTAGAAAGCCCAGGAGCCCGCGAAAAAAAAGCACGAAAAACACAGCGAGGTACGTATCAGCCAGGCAAATTAAGAGAAATTCACCCTGCTAGATATGATTGCTACCAGATTAGCAGAGAGGTCTGAAACATACGAGCACTTTTATGAATCCTTAGAGTATGTCGTGTACGTTTTGGAAGTCATGACACATAATCTACACCACGACGACTGTCCAGCCCAGTTAGACCGATGCTGGAACACAGCCACTAAGAGGGATGATTCTGGACTACTCCAAGCCATTACAAACTTTGAATTTATCGTGACTTTTGTCATTGGATACCTCTACCTGTCGCACATGAGTGCTCTAACAACGAATTTGCAACGGAAGAGCAATGACATTTTCAAGGCTTTCACGATGGTTTCGAGTGTGCTCAAGTCGTACCAGGACATGCGCGCCGATATGGACGAGATGTACGATGATGCATATGAGAAAGCAATGGCAATGGCAGCTGAGGTGGGAGTGGCGCCAACAGCTCCCAGAGTTGCTGCACGGCAACGTCATCGCGCCAACGCTCCAGCTCCAACAGCAAAGGAGTATTATCGGATCAACGTGGCTGCTCCATTTCTTGGTCAAATCATTTTGCAGCTAGGAGAGCGCTTAGATGCCGTCACCGTCCAAGCCTCAAGGCTGCTTGCTTTGGTTCCCTCTGTAATGAACGAGAATCAAACGAAGTCGCAAGAGTTACAAGGGGTCGTCGATATGTACAGGGACGATCTCCCATCTCCACAGCTCTTCCCGGCAGAATTTCGGCGGTGGAGAATCAAGTATGCAGAGGAGGAAGAGCTCCCGGACTCGTGTGCCACAGCCCTGAGGCAGTGCGACGAGGATGAATTTCCCAATATATTCACTCTGCTCAAAATACTATCCACTTTGCCCGTAGCTAGCTGCAAGTGCGAAAGGTCCTTTACCGCGATGCGAAGGTTAAACACCTATATGCGATGAACGATGAGCGAGAACTGATTAGCGTCACTTGCACTTATGCATATCCATCACGACATGCAAATAGACCTTGAGGAAGTGGTGGAGCTATTTGCTACCATGCATCCGCGAATTGTAGAGCTATCAAATTTGCTGTGACACGCCCTTGTTGTGATACGGACTGTTAGTGTTATACCAATAATGCACTAGCTTTTTGTATAGTAGGGAATTAATCAAACTGACGGTTGATTAATAGCGCTTTCTCTTCCCTACCCCCACCCTAAGCTGAACGTTTTTCGTCAGACAAATGGATACGAACACCCCTTGAAATACCCCAGCTACGGGCCTGGAACCTGTTTCAAATATTTGGGGTTAAAATTCTTACATAGAGCGGGCTTAACTGGCAAGTTTTAGTCTACTGTTTCTCAACATCCAACATCCAGGTGCTCAGTCAGTCGCAGTACTCCAGTCGCGGCGTTTCATTGTATAGAAAATACTATATCACAGTCAAATCCTAGACTTTATTGTATTGAAGTGTGCAGGGAAATAGATCTTGCCCAGTCGGTAAGGCCACGAGCCGAAAATAGCGCTATCGGCTGAATAACTTTCTCAGAACGTTATCTTGAGAGATATGTGTTATTCCCTTCGCAGTTATAGTGATATAATTTTAAAAGATGGACATCCCATTTGAAGACTTTTGTACGCGATAAGCGTCTGTTGAAACAACATGTTCGGCAAGCCATGTGACCTGACGTCGAATAAGTTACATGCTCTCCGGTTCTGCGAATCAGTTCTTTTCTATCAGTTAATGTTCTCTATTTAGTACCTCGGTTAAACGTATTTCTTAACTCTGGCGGCATGCGGGAAAGGTTACGACACCTAAAGGCCTGTTTAAGCGGTTTCAACATTTAATCGCTTACTGTCAACAGAACACAGAAGAAAAAGTTAATTTTTTGGGGGCCTAAAATGTGGTCGCGGTAGCTTAAAAGGATTGAGTCGTGATCCGGCTTACAAAAGAGTTCTTGAAAGAGTATTTGACTAAGGAACAAAACGGTAGTATTTTCAAACTGGTCGCTTGCGAGAAGTGCTCGCTATACGAGAGCACTTATGTTCAGGATTGAACGCAAGTATTGTTTGATTAGTACTTCATATTTGGTAGAGTTATTTAACATTTTCATATTACTTCATATTTGACAGAATTGTGGGTGTTTTGTGACTTTTTACCAAGGAGGACATTTGAGGATGCTTATCATACAGTGGAATTTGAATCTCATTAGCCTTATATCCTGGACATATCTGTATGAGAGGGTTGACTGCCTCAGGCTCAGTAACTACGGTACGTATACGTAAAATTGCCGAATATTTCCTTGACGTCCTCTGGTAAATAACTTAATTACTGACACGGCCAACGGCCTAATCAGTAAATTGGGGTATCGATACCCCAATTTACTGGTTTGCTCTGTAACATTTTTCGGGAAATAAAAAGATCAAGAAAAGAAAGATCTTGCACATCACAGAAATCCATTGGTCGAATCGTGGAGATGGATATCATGAAAAGTCGTCTCACACTTTAATTATTAAAGCGGATACGTTTGTTACTTTGGTTAACAAATTTACAGATGGACGATGCGTTAATAATGCCACACTTTGATTGCCTTTGAACTATTTGGTTAAAGAATAGAAAAATCAAAATTCCTGCCGCAAGGATAATTTCAGTGATTACGTAAATTCAGTTGCACCCTCCTTTCAAGCGTTCAGTACGTTTCTTCGGAGATAATGTAGTAATAATGTTACTACAGAGTGCCAAGAGTGCCCAACTAAGGAATCTATTAAGCAAATTTTCGGTCCATGTTAAGATGTTTATAGTGTCGAAGGTTTTGCTGTTTCTTTTCTCCACTTCTGCCTTTTCCCTTTAGATGGATTACTTAAATCATTATATTTCAGCAAAATGTAATTGAATGCTGTCATAAATTAACTTTTAAAGTGAAGTTCGTGTTCTTGTTAGATTCTTGTAAGATATAACGGATCTACACCTTACGAACGCCACTGTCATTCCCTTTAACCTTTGTATTTTAATTACGCTACTTACCGAGACTACTTTGGCCAAACGACGTCAATCAGTCAAGTTTGTGCAAGCACTAAAGCACGTTCACTTACGACCTGCGTATAATCACTGTTTTGGACCAATCATATTTGGCAGAAACTGCCATGTATCGACTGACCCGTTGACCGGTACCCTTTTTTCCGGTCAAGTAATTTTAGTTAAGATTTGAATAATAATGAAAAGACTCGGGGAGATTAATTGTTTGTTGTTGTTTCTCTTGCTAGACTAGACGGTGTATTTTATTTCTCTATCGCACACACAACTGAAATTTTGTCCTGCGCATGTAAGATCGCAGGAGTCAGTATCATGCCAATGTTCGGTAGCGGAATTAAGAGAGAAAGGTTAAAGGGAATGACAAAAAGCGTTCGTATCTATGTTAAAAGAACCTAAAAAAACAAAGACTTCACTTTACCAGTTAGTGGCTGACAGCATTTCTATTCTGCTTAAAAAATAATTTAAATATTACATCTAAAGGGAAGCAAAAAAAGCAAGAAGCAAAAAAAAAAAATAAAAAATAAAAAAAAAATAACACAACAAAGCCTTCCACACTATAGACATATTAACTGTAACCGTAGATTTGCATGATAGATTCCTCCGAAGTTACATATACAGGGCTAAATTTGAATTGTGTGTGCGACAGAGAAATAAAATACACTAGTCCAACAAGAGAAAAAAACAAGCAATTAATCTCCTCCAGTCTGTCTGGCATAGTCCATTTAGCTAAACGCAGAGTGAACCTATCTGTCAAGTTTATTGTTAAACCAAAGGAGGCGGATATAAAGTTATCGTCTGGATGCTTTTTTCATCAAACAGTGTAAAAAGTCTGGAAAAAGGAAACTTCTGAAAGGCTGAAACAACACAACTAACATCACTGTTTTCAAGACTTATCTCAAATATTCAAGCAATTTTATACTTTTCATTGCTATTCAAATCTAAACTAAAATCACCTGACCGAAAAAAGAGTACCGGTCAACGGGTCAGTCACTACATGACTGCTTCTGCCAAAATATAATTGATCCAAGCACTGATTTTTTTGCAGGTCATAAGTGAACGTTCTGTAGTGCTTGCACAAACTTGACTGATTGACTTCGTTGGGCCAAAGCAGTCCCGGTAAGTGGCGTAATTAAGCGACAAAGGTTAAAGGAAATGACAAGTGGCGTTTGTGAGGTAGATCCGTTATATAATACAAGAATCTAACAAGAACACGAACTTCACTTTATCAGTTCATGTATGGCAGCATTTATATTTTGCTTAAATAGTAATTTAAGTAATTCATCTGAAGGGAAAACGTTGAGGTGGAGAAAAGAAATTACAAAACTTAGACACTATAGACATCTTAAAGGGGCTCAGTCACGGCATCTTGAGTTATTTTGAACATCGAAAAAAATAACCGTTAAATTGAAGGAAACCTAAAAATAACACTTTGTAAAGATAGAAAAACATCAAAGAGACGATAATAAACCATAAAGGAACAAGGATGGTTAAGGATGGAGAAGATTGATGCGGATTGCAAACAACGAATTTGAAAAGTTGTGCTAAGCTTTTCAAAAGTGACTGAGCCCCTTTAACATTGACCGAAAATTTGCCTAATAGATTCCTCAGTTGGGCACACTTGACACTCCTTAGTAGCATTATTACTACATTACCTCCGAAGATTTGCGATTGAGACAGATAATCGAATTGAAATTAAACGAACTGAACACTTGAGTCGTTTGTACCACTGAATTTATGTAATCACTGAAACTATCCTGGCGGTACGAATTTTTTTATTTTTCAGTCTATTCTGAATCCAAATAATTTAGGGTAATCAAAGTGCAGCATTATTAACGCTTTGTTAATCTGTAAATTTGTTAGCCAAAGTAACAAACATATCCTTTTCAATTATTTAAAGAGTGAGACGATTTGTCATCTCCACGTTTCAATCAGTGGACATCGACCAATGATAAGGCCCCAAGATTTTTCTGTGATGGACGACGTTGTTCTTTCTTTTCTCTCTTTAAGTTTACCTAAATGTCCTAAATATTTTACAGTTACACCAATTTAATGGTTAGGCCGTTGGCCGTGTTAGAGGAAGTCAAAAAAAAATATTCACCATGTTCACCATGTTTACTGATACTGCATGAGGCAGTGTAATTACAGTCGGCACTTTCATAGCGACCACTTCTGGTAGGCGACCAGTCTGAAAATACAACCATTTTGTTTCCTTGTCAAATCAGACCTTTTCAAGAACTATTTTGTAAGCGATCACAACTCAATCTTACTAAGGTACCGCAACCACATTTTAGGTCAAGAAATTAGCGTTTTCTTTTGTTTTTTGTTTCCGGTCATCGACCAAATGTTGAAACCGTTTAAGCATTCCTTTGGATGTCGTAGTCACAATTTGTCGTCGCCGGTGATAACCTGAAATAAACCTTTCGCGCGTGGTACCTAAGTTAACAAATACGTTTAACCGCGGTACTAATAAAAAACACTGATCGGCAGAAAAAAAGAAATTGATTCTGAGTACCACTTCGAGTACTGGGCGCAGAATTGGTGAAACATGTAACTTACCCGACTTCAGCTCCTTTTTTAACTGAGTTCCTTCCAACATGGCTTGCTGAACATGTTGTTTCAACAGAAGCTTATCGCTTACTAAAATCTTCAAATGGTATGTCCATCTTTTGAAATTATACCACTTTAACTGCGAAGGGAATAAGACTTATTCCTCGGGCCTGATGTTTAACAAGACGCATTAGGAAGAGTAACTGGGTTGCACTTATGATAGTAAATATTTCAGAATTGGAAAAAAAGAAAATGGTGAATTGTATATTGTGCATGGAAACCTAGATATTACAATTGTATATCTTAGGTTCAGTTAAATAATGTTATACATAGTGAAAATCCTGCAAAATAGAAGATAAACAAAATGATAGAATCAAGGAAAAGCTTAAGGTTTGGTCACTGTTGATGCGTTATACTCAAGCAGTTACCTTTCTCTGGAATTTTAATAAGGCGTGAAGTTACATAAAAGAGTCTGCATACAAACCAAGTGGCCTTTTAGAACTGTGGTTATATCTGGTCTATTTTTGTACCAAGGAGCCGCCTGGAGTATTTCTACCCCCTTCCCTCCCCCCCCCCCGCGAATGGGATGCTAGTCCAGCTCAGGGCTACCCGCAGCGGTAAATTGTGCACTTCAGCCGGCTAGCAACAACATATTTAGAAGAACTAAACTGATCATATCGAGGTCTCAATTGTGTCTGATTCTTCATGAATGTAGCTTTCTTCAATAGGAGACAACTGTGTACTTTTCCTCGCACTGTCATCGCCACTAACCATATTGTTACTCACAATTCGGAAAAAGTCTGTTTATTCTTTACCTGTTTATAAACCATGACAAATTGTACTCTATATTTATAATTCATCATTCACATGTACACTGCTTGGTGTAACATACATTATCTCCATAATTTGGAAATCGATTACAACCATAAGATCATTTGAAGTAGTAGTAGATAAATGTGTTAAGGTTTGCCCAAGACATCTCTTTGAGCATTCGAATCCTGGGTCATAAGGTACAACACGTGACTGCAATGACCCCCGAAGTATGCCGGGATCCACAGGACCAAAGCAGGCTTTGTTTCAAGTCTCTCAATAAATAAGGTGGTGTCGTTGCTGTCTTCTCTAAAATCTTCACCCTGGAAAAAGAAAAGAAACTCTGAGGCTGCAAATCTTAAAAGTTCAAACATATGCAATGATACATGCTAACAACATTTTTGCTTGATAGTAAGAATATTTATTTAGTAGTATCTTGTTTTTATGGTCCAGCTGTAAGGGTAAGGTATGGAGATAATGTATGTTACACCAAGCAGTGTACATGTGAATGATGAATTATAAATATAGAGTACAATTTGTCATGGTTTATAAACAGGTAAAGAATAAACAGACTTTTCCCGAATTGTGGAGTAACAATATGGTTAGTGGGGATGACAGTGCGAGGAAAGTACACAGTTGTCTCCTATTGAAGAAAGCTACATTCATGAAGAATCAGACACAATTGAGACCTCGATATGATCAGTTTAGTTCTTCTAAATATGTTGTTGTTAGCCGGCTGAAGTGCACAATTTACCGCTGGGGTAGCCCTGAGCTGGACTAGCATCCCATTCGCGGAGAGGGGGGGAAGGGAAGGGGGTAGAAATACTCCAGGCGGCTCCTTGGTACAAAAATAGACCAGATATAACCACAGTTCTAAAAGGCCACTTGGCTTGTATGCAGACTCTTTTATGTAACTACACGCCTTATTAAAATTCCAGAGAAAGGTAACTGCTTGAGTATAACGCATCAACAGTGACAAAACCTTAAGCTTTTCCTTGATTCTATCATTTTGTTTATCTTCTATTTTGCAGGATTTTCACTATGTATAACATTATTTAACTGAACCTAAGATATACAATTGTAATATCTAGGTTTCCATGCCACAAGATACATTCACAATTTCTTTTTTTCCAATCGAAATATTACTATCATAAGTGCAAACCCAGTTACTCTGCCTCATATGACAGTACACTACATGAGTACACCAAACACACGACCCGCAGGCGACATATACTGTATTTTATTTCTTCTACATTCTTCTCGCAGTGTTAATCGTGGGTTATGAATTCGATCACAAGTATTGTGGATTTCAAGAGCACCATATACACGATGCAAGACATTACACCACATACAGCGATAAGCACATTCTGTGTGACACCCATGATTTCAGAAGCGACTATGTTGGCAAGGGAGACTCAGTTGTTGTAGAAAAGGAGTATTGAAGTACGGACAGACTGTGTTACAGGGTGTTGTCTGTCACCACACTCTGCGCCATTTAAGTATCCTGTATAGTTGGTAATCATGCATATCGCCGCCACCATTTCTTGGATTTCACGACCAGAGGAGTCTGTTTTTATTAGTACAGCGGTTTTTTTTAAAAACGTAATTTGTTAACTTAGGTACCATGCAGCTTGACACGTGTTTGTTGTCAGGTCAGACCAGACCCACCGGCCGACGCAGCGACAATATTGTGTGACTTGCGAGCACACAAAGGGACATGCATTGAATATCGAGTGTTGCAACAATTTGCGCTTGGTTCGCACGAACACCGGAACACAAAAAACAAAAGAAAACGCGGCATGATTTCTTGAGACTAAAAATGTGGTAGTGCGTGTTGACCTGTGTAATAGATTTGAGTTGTGGCACAGCTTACATATAAGCAAGCTTGTTCTGTTGTAAAAGGGTCTGATTGTGAGACATTACGGAAGTAACACAGTAATTGGTCTGTTATCTTTCAGACCTTGTGTTTTGTCGCTCCTTGGCATCCAAGTATGGTCGCGTACAATGAATATGTTGCTGAACTTTGTAATACACTGCGCCTCCTGCCAATATCTAGAATATACATGGTGAACCTGTGGGAATATTTATGAGATTTGGGACCTTCCTCAGTGGTGAATAATTTAAACTACTAAAACAAGGCCAGTGCCTACACTGTTTGTGATTACCCGTAAATTATTTGGATTCAGAATTCACGAGTCGAAAAATAAACATGTGCCGTGACGCCAAGGAGGTCTTCAGGGATGTTAGCTATGTAGACTTCAGTTGGTACAAATACCGTACTCGCAATGTGTAGTTCGTTTTCACATTCATTATTGTCTGGTACTCAATCGCAAATAGCTTCGGTATGGTAATGTTAGTGTAATAATGCTATCTGGGGTAAAGTGTGTCAAGTCTTTTGTTCCGTGTGCCGTACACTGAGGAATCTATTAGGCAAATTTATCGGTCAATGTTAAGATGTCATGTAGTGTGTCATATAGTGTTTGGTAATTGACTTTGTCCCACCACTCCCTGGTTTTCCCTTTCAGTTTATGACGACTTTAAATTACTATTAAGCGAATAATTGTATAAATGCTGTCATTACATGAACTGATAATAGTTGACTTTATGTGTTTGCTTTGTTAGTATTTCTTCTGTATTTATTATAACGGATTGTAGCCTTCCCCCACGTACCCACATTACTTTGTTCATTTTACCTTTTACCCCTCTTTTGCTTCGCTTTAATTTTACGGCCCTAATTTCAAACCGGGAGGCTTTGCTCCAAATCGGAAGTCAATCCTCAAGTGAGTTTGTGCCATAGCATGTAACGATACGCTTCACGTTCACGTATCCTGCACCAAATTTATCAGTGCTTGGATCATATATCATTACGGCAGTATAGCAGCTAATTTGTAGTGCACTGACTGAGAGAGAGTTGTTACAGGTATACTTCCTTTTGTTACTATTGTCGGGCGCAGGTGATTTTAGTTTTAGATTTTATGCAACCCCTCCCTCCTGTGTTGTAAAAGGTGATATAATACACTAGTTAATATATTTGAGTATAAGTCTTGAAACAACACACACACAGTGCGGTTAGTTGTGTCTGTTTCAGCCTTGTTGTCAGAACGTTCTCATGTTCTTTGTCCAGGACCTTGTTTACACATGTTGTTTTGATGATAAAATAAGCTATCCCGCCCCCCCCCCACCTGTATTCCCTTATTATATCCGCCTCCTCTGCTCTTAATATCACAATAAAGCACTTGAAGATAGCGATCTCTCTCATTATGTACTGTCGTGTTCTTAGCACTAACCCTGGCACTACCGCGACAGCATGAGTAGATTTAAGTTGGCGGCCTCCTTCATCTTGTAGACGACTAGTGTTACGTTCATTCCCTGTTTACTGTCGCAGGAACATCAATGTGCACCAATTTTCTAGCCCGTGAGTTTGGGGACAGCGTGTAGACACAGTACGGCAGATATCTATCAGTGCAATAGAGTCCGATACGACTTATAACTAATATCGTCTTCGAGTGTGTAAGTGTCTTCATTGCGTTTTTATTTATTAGACGTTTGTATTTCAATTTATAGTTTTTTGTGTTTTTTGCTAGCTCTGCACTTTCCCTTTAAACTGGAATATTCAAATTTTTATGTTTTTTGTAAGCAGAGATGATTTGTAATGCTGTCAGCCACTAACTGGTCAAGTGAGTGCACTTTTGTTTTTTGTAGCGTTGCTGTTTTTCCTGTTGCTTGAAATATATGATACGAAACTGCTGTGTTCTTTGTCACATTCCCGTTTGTAACCGAGTTTAGTCTACCGTGAGTAGAACACACGTACTCTGAACATATGTCCTATCATGACTGTATCTGTGCGTTCCGTACAGTGTTAGTATGTGCCGCCAGTGCCAAAAGTTCTGAGTCAGAGGTGTGTGCGAAGAGCACAATTAGTAAGTATTCACACTTAGTCTAGCACATATGACGAGACCGACACAATTACCACCCACAAACTACAGTGTAGATCTCGAGTCGATGTGTCTCCATTACCTATTGAATTGTCTTGCGCAACGCACTTATACTGTACAATATTTACCACTGCGACCGATGGAAAAAGGGTGTGATCCAGCGTGGTCTAACGGTTGTCCGTCGTATACACATGTTGGTCAAGCATTTTGGTCCAAATAGCATATGACGTATCCCCCCCCCCCCCCCCAAAGATCAGTGATTATTACGCCGGTCTGTAAGTGAACCGCACAGATGACTAGTTGCACATGCACACAAACTCTGACATGATTGAGCGCTCGTTTGGCCAAACGTAGTCTCGGTCACGTAGCGTGTGTAATTAAAAACCTTACAAAGGTAAAGGGAATGACACAGTTGGCTGTTTGTCACGTAAGGTAGATCTATGTTACTATCTTAACACAAGAATTGCTAACACAAGAACACGATTACACACTTCTGATAAATGTCCTAATGTCATGACGAGCAATTTAATTCATATCTGTTTGCTGAAAGTAGTTGAATGACTCGCGTTACGTAATCACATCTAAAGGGAAAATGGCATGAAGGTGGAGAAAAGTCAACATATGGCACACTGACACCTGTCGATCATCTATAATACATCTTATACATGGGACGCCCCCGAAACCATAATTATGCTATAATAGTAGTACGTTAGTGTTGGGGAAGATCCCTTGTGGTACATCTCTTGCCTAGACGAAGACTTCATTGACTAATCGATCTATGTGTCTCCGAAGAAAAGTATACTGAACCAGAATTTGTATCACACGGTAGGTTGCAATTAGTGAGTAACTACACATAATCAGAGCATGTATAAAACAGCATCCTTGACACGGTGCTGAGGAATCGCCCTTGATTTCTTATCATTTCTTCTAACATCTATTAAGGTAGTACGATAAGGACAATGACACAAATATGGGGTTCATCCTTGGCATGTATGTTAACGCCATCATCTTGAGATTCACTGGACAAATTTGTTGCAACATCAATTAGCATAATCAATACCAGCTATCCCACTTGCGTTTAATTTAATTCTCACCACTCAGTGTGCATGATGTACACGACTCTTTTCATGACATGATCTATTGTATTTACCACACACAGATTTTGATACCAATTGGATTTCTGGTGCATGTGTGCAAGTCTTGCTTCTGTTTTCTTGTATACTTTCTATATTCCCACGTAAAAATGATTATATGAGTTGCGCTGCAGTAAACCTAGTTAAATGGGGGGTGTAGCGCATTGTTACCCACGACTTGATCTGACGATTATTGGTGCAGTCGTATGACCAGCTTGTCAGTGTAATTTATTAGTTACTTTACTCACCG